>CM064487.1:4867364-5032364 GCA_032716605.1 Paralithodes platypus
TCAGGTGATGCCATGATTTGGAAAACAGGTGGCCCAGGATATAAGCTGTCAGTTTGACTCTGGCCAGCTTGTGTAGAGGGTGTGAGCCGATCAAAGTTTTTTCCACCGTCTTTAAAAACACTGAGGCTGCTTAAGACCTTTTCGCCTTCCAATAAGTGTAAACTGTCCAAAGTGCAATAACCAGTGTTCCAAATACAGCTGACGAGGACAGCTGGTTTTGAAATGCACATACACTTGTTTTACATGGAAAAATTCGAAACAAAAATCCACCAGCTGTTGACCAAGATGAGTGGTGATCGAGCCTCCAGCGGCCAGCCAGGCAGCCCAGTACCTCCTCTGTTCATTAAGGTTAGTTGGTTGGTTGGGACAACATAAAGGAGCCGGACCACAGCTAGCTAGGGAATCTTAATGGGTCATCGCAAAGTAACATAAAGTAAAAGATTTTTTCGCATAGGATTAAACTGGCATGCAAGGGCTAGTTGGTTACCATACTGATGTTTTGGACCGACAGTTAGCCCATCGATCTTTTTAGGCCTAATAGGTCCGGTAGAGCATAGGCTATACATCATTGCTATATATGTCATTAAGAGCTGAAATGTATTATAAGGGAGAACAAAAATAACATAAAATACATAGGCCTACTGTCAAACAACAAGTTTTTCAGCCAGTACCCAACCAGCGGGGGTGTGGGGGCGGCAGCCCCCACCAATAATACTAGGTTAGGTTAGGTAAGGTTGTTAGGTTAGGCTAATGTTAACCCCATTCTTACTAGGTTAGGTTAGGTAAGGTTGTTAGGTTAGGCTAATGTTAACCCCATTCTTACTAGGTTAGGTTAGGTAAGGTTGTTAGGTAAGGCTAATGTTAACCCCATTCTTACTAGGTTAGGTTAGGTAAGGTTGTTAGGTTAGGCTAATGTTAACCCCATTCTTACTAGGTTAGGTAAGGTTGTTAGGTTAGGCTAATGTTAACCCCATTCTTACTAGGTTAGGTTAGGTAAGGTTGTTAGGTTAGGCTAATGTTAACCCCATTCTTACTTCGTTAGGTTAGGGTAATGTTAACCTTATGAAAACCCAAACAAAGATGTTATTAGGGTTACTGTGTAATTTTAACATGAACATTAGTAAAATCCGAGCCTTGGCTCGTGTTTTCGAAATTTCGGGTTATATGGGTATGGAAATTTACAAAACCCGAGCCAACATGTTAATAAGGTTACTGTGTTATTTTCATTTTTAAATTAGTTAAATCCGAGCCAAGTTTCGTCAAAACTTGGCTCGGGTTTTCAAAAAGTCAGGTTTTATGGGTCTGGAAATTGACAAAACCCGAGCCAATATTTTACCAAGGTTACTGTGTTTTTTTAATTTTTACATTTGTTAAATCCGAGCCAAGTTTCGTCAAAACTTGGCTCGGGTTTTCAAAAAAATCAGGTTTTATGGGTCTGGAAATTGAACAAACCCGAGCCAAATTTGGGTTACAAATGTGTATTATCGTGTTCTATAGTGTTCTATACGCTTTTTACCCCTCAATTTCCCTGATCTTCATAGCCCTCCCCACTATCGGGGGGCGTGTCTTTAGATTGATGGATAATGGGTAAATGCTTAATTCCCATTCAATTTCATCACTAGATTAGACTAAAACACCAAAATCAAAATTCCAAAAAAAATACCTGAAAAACACGTTGTTGCGTCTCCTGTATATTAACCCTTTTTTGTATTATGTGTTAGTCAAACTCCCGTTCTTCCCTTTTGCATACATTCTTTGTTTATTTCTCTTCTCCTTTATCTACCTATTCATCTTTGCTTATTCTCCTCCTCCCTCCTCCTCCTCCTTCCTCCCTCCTTCCTCCCCACTCCTCCTCTTCCCTCCTCCTCTTCTTCTTTCCTCCCTCCTCCTCCTCCTCTTCTTTCCTCCTCCTCTTCCCTCCTCCTCTTCTTCTTTCCTCCTCCTCTTCTTTCCTCCTCCTCTTCTTCTTTCCTCCTCTTCTTTCCTCCCTCCTCCTCTTCCCTCCCCCTCCTCCTTCTCCTCCCTCCTGCTCCTCCGCCTCCCATGTTTGCTCTCAAAATCTGGGCAAAATTAACGGGTAACTTAAGCCCAAGAAGTCAACAAACAGACTAACTTCTCCTGCAGCAAAACTAATTACTTTGTTAGAGAAAGTGTAGGCTGAAAGAAGCAAAGTCCACCGAAATGCCAAAAAAATACCCTCATTGTTCCCTGATTAAATAACACTGTATGAATATTCGCATATTCAAAATATGTTACAGGGTGACAATGCCTAGTGAGTTCACTGCTCAATAGGTGGTGTTCTGAGAGTGAGGGTCTGAGTTTGGAGGGTGAGACAGTGAAGCACTTGAACGAAGCAACCAGCCGCTTCAGAGATGCAGCTGCTTCGAGCCATGAATGGATGCTTCATATGTCTCACTCCCCAGACTGGAACAAGACCTCACGGGCTTCACCGTGTTGAGCGGTGGAATGTATAGGCTCTCAGCCTATGCCCGAGAGGGAGTAGTTGGAATATAGAAAAAAACAAAAAAAAAAAAAAAATTTGTTTATCATAATGTTGGTGTTGGTAGTGGTGTATTTTGTAAGCAGCCATGAAGTGAAAAGAGAGGGAGGGATGCCAGTAAAGTTGGTTGGTGGCGAGAACATAATAATTAAAGGAATATTTGTTTATCTATTTATTCATTTATTTAGTTATTGTCTTTAGTAGAATCCTCTCTAGACCATCATAAACATTAATAACAATAGTATTAATATAAAATAAGATATAGTAAAATAATACTAAAGACTCGCTTCCCCTTTACAGATAAAGTTTTGTATTTTGGGTACATAATTGGACCGGTGGAAGGCCGGTTCCTCTGAGAATACAGGCTATCGCTCACCAGGAAACAAATCGACACCTACTGTAAATTGCACGAAAGGTCTTAAAATAGCCAAAATAATGGGGCAAATGTCTTAAAATCTCAAAACTAATGGGGCTAAACATAAGGGAGAGTGGGCTACAGAAAACCCCCCCCTTAATGCTGGAGTTGTGTTGGAGGTTGTATACTTGGTGTCTGGAGTTGTAGGGAGTAAGGTGTGTATGCCTGAGTGTGTGTGCTTTGGAAGGTAAGTGTGTGTGTGTGTGCCTGAGCGTGTGCGCTTTGGAAGGTAGGTAGGTGTGTGTGTTTGTTGTGTGCTTTGGAAAGTAAGTGTGTATGTGTATTGCTGTTGTTGTAGTTCCTCAAACTATCTGGCCACACAGTCCCGAGTTTGGTAGACCGAAGCCGTTCCAGTTGCTCGGGCTTCAAAAGGGACAGGGTGAAATGAGATCCGTCTCTGAGAGGGTAGCGGGGGAGGGGATCATAAGCCCATGGACTTGCACCCCCGGGCCAATGCCCTGGGGCCATCGTCCGCAGCCCCACAGTCCGCAGTGCCACCAAGCGGGCGATCCCGCCAGCACCTAGTAGGACAGTTAATACAATAAAAGGGACCGACAGAACCGGCTAAGGTTGGAGAGAGAAAGAGTGAGAGTAAGTGAAAAGAGTGAGTGAGTGCGTGTGTGAACAAGAGAGAAGACTATTGATAAAGACTTAATTAACAAGACCCAGCCAGCTACAGTAGTCCCCCCGGCTCACTGCCATTATCTCATCATTCGTTCACATTAGACCTTGGGGGCCCCAGAGTGAGCCAGGGAGAGTCATTTTGGCGTCACCGTATTAGTTAGCCAAGAATTAATGAGAGCGGTAGAGTGAGAGAGGTAGAGTGAGAGAGGTAGAGTGAGAGAGGTAGAGTGAGAGAGGTAGAGTGAGAGAGGTAGAGTGAGAGAGGTAGAGTGAAAGAGGTAGAGTGAGAGGGGTAGAGAGAGAGAGAGGGTGAGAGGCAGAGTGAGAGGCAGATTGTGAGAGGTAGTGAGAAAGAAAGAGAGATATACGAATATTGCTAAAGACTTAACAAGACCCAGCCAGCTACAGTAGTCCCCCCCCCCCCCCCCAGGCCCACTGTCATTATCCCTTCATTGGTTCACATTAGACCTTGGGGGCCCCGAGCTGAGCCAGAGTGTCATTTAGGCGTCACTGTATTAGTTGGCCTGGGATTAATGAGAGAGAAAGAGAGAGAGAGAGAGAACGCAATGTCATGTAGTTTAATTTTAATTATCTCTCATTAATAATACTGTTCTTCACTCTGTCCCAAGGAATATAGTCTGTTTGTTTGTAGGTGACTGTAAATTGACATCAAATCTCGGGATTGTCGAAATTGTCTGCACAAAAGTTTATTCGGACTGAAAAAAGATAAGTGTATTGCTGTATAAAAACTAAACTCATTCAGTACCAGTGACATATGTTTAATTTTATTCTGGAAACTAATACAAAAAATTGATTAAGTTTATGAAGGACTTTTACTCATTAAAAAGCTACAAACTATTTCAATTAATCCTTTCAGCTACCATATATCCTTCCTAAGCTTTATAAAATTGTCTGAATGTAGCTATAATATTGAAAAAAGGCGTCACCGGTACTGAAAGGGTAAACTGACTAGAGTACCCTCTGTTTTCTAGGGTCCTTCTTGATTACACCGGAGACCTGTTTGAAAGTCGGAAATGACATTATCAAAGTTGTATGAGTTGGGTTAATTACTGGGAAGATGTAATTTCAGGTGATGGGGAACTAACTAACTTACCGACAAGCCTGTGTGTGTCGAGAGAGTGAAAGAGAGAGTGAGTGAGTGAAAGCGAGAGAATATACTGTAAATGAAAGTATGAAATAATGAGTAAGTAACCGGAAACTATACGGAATATTAGTTATATCGACCAATTTATTTGCAGAAACAATCCTCAGCACTCATTTGAATCGGTATCGAACGCAGAGACAATACAATATATACACTTTTATCCCAGATGCTTCATAACTTGGCTTCCAAGGTTCAAAGATTCTCAGCAAATTAGTTAACTGGGCTATTTGGCATCAATCGATTTCCCTATCTCAGTCCATATGAATATGATACTGTAAATTCCGTCGATATAATTACAATGAAGCAACTTAGTTGAGCCCGAGAACTTTCAGTCTTCTACTGTACAATACTTCTCACTTCTCAGCTTGTTCTTCCACTGTCCAATTACTATTCTCTCCTATTTTACTCCAGCCATCTGGTCTGGATATAATTACCACTTTGTCATGGCTCTAAATATGTTTAAATGTTGTAGACCAAAATGTCAAAGCATGATACAAAAAAGGATTATAGGCCCAGTGGATCCAACTCCTTGTTCAGTGCCTCGAGAATCTTTGATCACGGCATCATATGCAAAACTGAAATCTATTCTCCTGATTTTGATGACCTACTCAAATTATTTACGGACTGTCTGACCCAATATCCAGTCAGTGAAGCAAGAAGTTTGGTTCATATGATTCAAACACCAAATTAACTTGATCCAGTATTTCACTTACATTTCATCCATTGATTTAAGTTTAGCTTAGGGCCAAGAAAGGAGTGCCTCTTTTGTATGTGACTGTACAAGTTTGTCATGTGTCACTGGTATAGAAATGGTTGCTGTAAACGGGATCCTGCAATATTCTCGGATTCCTGGACCATACTAAGTTTAGGAAGAGGGTACATAGGGTATATATCCTCCTCAGATGCACCATCATTAGTAACTAATTGCTATTGTGTGTTCTTGATCCCCCTCTCCCCCAGTGACGAGCCTCACCACCTTCAACTCGAGGTTTCCGGAAGTTAGACAGGTCGGGTTCATTGGCGCGTCGGATCTCCAAAGTTCCAATGCTGTCTATAGGAAGCTTCGCGTCGCTTTTCTTTAGTAACCATATTGAATTGCTTGTAATACGAATATAAGACAATGGGAGACTGCAGAAAGCCGATTGGCCCAAACAAGGCAGATCCCTCTCCCATCCAACCATACTTCTGACCGAATTCTTAACCGTGGCCCACGATAAATACCATAGTTTACATTAAGAAATATGGATTATAATTAGCTTGCGATGGTTTGCAGCGCTTAGATTTCTACGGGTTCTTCACAAATTCAATAAAGGTCGGAGTTTGCGAAATGGTATTCAAATTAACATTACTCCACCAAAATAACATAAGTTTCGTCAGATTTGATAGTAATAGTAGATAAATATTTTACTAGAAGTCAGACGAGACAGTGGAAGGTATGCAAAATGGCGCCTATGAAAATCAAGGTGGCTAAATGTTTCCTCATTAATGGCTCTCCAAAGTTGTGTGGTTTAGGGTGTTGGGGGAAGAGACAGACAGGCAGAAACATAGACAAGCAGGGACAGATATACTTAACTGACTCTAAAACAGACTGGCCTTCACTATTAAAACAGAATATCACAGACTCACTAACACATACTAACACATAAGCAATCATAGACAGGCTAACACACACAAGCTGGTTGACATATACACTCAAGCCAAGTGGGTAGAGTTTCTCCAGTTTAAGTATTCACGGCACTGTCAATTTATCTTTTTACAATGCTAAGGTAACAGGCACACACAAGCTAACACAGACAAGCTGACAGACACGCAGAAAGACTGTCAGACAAACAGACACGCTAACATAGGCACATAGAAAGACAGTCAGATAAACAGACAAGCTGACACAGGTGCACACAGACGGGCAGGCACACACAGACAAGCTGACACAGGCACACACAGACAAGGTGACACAGGCACACACAGACAAGGTGACACAGGCACACACAGACAAGGTGACACAGGCACACACAGACAAGCTGACACAGGCACACACAGACAAGCTGACACAGGCACACACAGACGGGCAGGCAAACACAGAAAAGCTGACACAGGCACACACAGACGGGCAGGCAAACACAGACAAGCTGACACAGGCACACACAGACGGGCAGGCAAACACAGACAAGTTAACACAGGCACACACAGACGGGTAGGCAAACACAGACAAGCTGACACAGGCACACACAGACGGGTAAGCTGACACAGGCACACACAGACGGGCAGGCAAACACAGACAAGCTGACAGACACACACAGACGGGCAGGCAAACACAGACAGGGGAGGTGTGGTGGAGTGGTCTTGCCACTGGCCTGGTAATCCAAAGGTCCCGGGTTCAAATCCCGATGTATCAATGGGAAGATATTATTGGGATGGAATTTGTGCTGTACCTAGTATCAGTGCATTACCACAAAGCCCACCGAAACGTCAATAAAATACCCTCATTGTTCCCTGATTAAATAGCACTGTATGAATATTCCCATATTCAAAATATGCTATAGGGGTGCAATGCCTGGTGAGTTATCTGCTCAACAGGTGGCGTTGTGTGTGTGTAAGTGTGAGAGAGTCCGAGTGTAGGGGGTGAGACAGTGAAGCACGGGAACGAGATGGCTTCAGAGATGGGGTCGTTTCGGGTCATGAGTGAGCACCGTGCCTCATGTGAAGGCAAGATGGCAGGTGCTCGTTGTGCTCTACGTGCTTCACATGTCTCACTCCCTAGACTGGAACAAGACCTCACGGGCTTCACTGTTCATTGTAAAGCGGTGAATGTTAAGGCTCTCAGCCTATGCCCGAGAGGAAGTAAGTTGGAAAAAAAAAAAAAAAAAAAAAAAAAAAAAAAAAAAAAGAAGAAGACAAGACAAGCTGACACAGGCACACACAGACGGGAAAGCAAACTGACACAAGCACACAGACAGACAGACGGGAAGGCAAACACAGACAAGCTGACACAGGTACACAGAAACCGAGACAGGCAGGGAAACACAGGCAGATCAATATATCAATACCGTCACAGATATGCTAACACAGACATGCAAATCAACGTGAATGCAGGTTGTCTGAGAAATGAGAGTTTGGGTATTATTGTCTTTGGGCTTGGAAATGGGTGACTTTTGAAACTGAATGAATGAGATTCGAGTAAATTTATATATTATTTACTGATTTGAACAAGGTAAATCTGTCGAATAATTATTTTAATAAAGAGTTAAAGGGGGGGGGGTGCTTCTGGACCCCCTTCTCCCTCATGTTTATCCTTCTTGGTTTTGACATTGTAAGACATTCGCCCCGTTAGTTTGGCGATTTTAAGACATTTCGTGTCATTTAGGTGTCGAATGTTTTCCTCCCGAACAATAGCAAACTTGCAAATTAGGAGGAACAGGCCGATAGGCTTGGTATTTTTTCGACCGAAAAATGCACAAACTTACCTTGAAGAGGGGCCTTGGGGAATTTTATATATTTTTTATGAATGATAGAGATCTAGGGAGGAAACTAAACAAAATATATATATGTACATACAAAATAAATAAAGTAATATAAACAAATATATATATATCTCTCCTTAATAGCTAGCACAGTCGTAACCGGATATTCATGGTACACCTGAATTCAAAAGTTCTGCGACAACAGGGATGACAAACGCTGAAAACCGAAGCTAGAAACTAAATATTCCGAGTATCGTGAAAGGTTAAAGTAAATGGTGACTAACACAAAATAATGACGAATCTCGAGATGAAGTTACTACTCTTCAAAATTCATAAGTTTTCAACTAGACATTTTGTCTCATCTCGGGACTGCAGGATATATTAATGTATTTATTCATATATATATATATATATATATATATATATATATATATATATATATATATATATAATATTATTTTTTAGTTTCCTCCCGAGACCTCCATCAAGCTTATTGAATACCCCAAGACCCCCTCAGAGATAAATTTGTGCATTTTGCTGTAGTGTCGGTATAACCAGGATACTGTAGAACTACGGAACGTTGAGATCACCTCAGAAAAAGAACCCCACGTGGACTCAACCTCCTATCATCTGGTACTCGGTCCACCACACTATTAGATCAGCTACGTCTCAATACTTTCAATCAAGCCAGTACATTAGTGGACAAGAATGTATAGACAATTTTAGTAGGTATAATAATAATAATAATAATAATGATAGTAATAATAATGATAGTAATGATATTAATGATAATGATAATAATAATAATAATAATAATGATAATGATAATAACAATAATAATAATATATGTATACTGGCGAAATGTTTTTTTATAAATTGTTTGTCACAGGGATTTACTGGGTAATGTTCACCATAGTTTTATCATTACATAATGTTCAAGTAATCGTGACCACGACTGCAGTCAGTTTTTCTAGAAATCTGGAAATATTTTAGTATTGTATGTCATTGATATATTGATTGCATATATTTACA
Organism: Paralithodes platypus; assembly: GCA_032716605.1. Lineage (NCBI taxonomy): Eukaryota > Metazoa > Arthropoda > Malacostraca > Decapoda > Lithodidae > Paralithodes > Paralithodes platypus. The sequence continues at coordinate 4,876,559 of CM064487.1, forward strand.
TGTGCCTATGAATGTGTGTGTGTGTGGGGGTGGGGGGGGGGGGGGGGGCATCTGCGTACGTACGTCAATGTGTGTACGTCTATAGTATCAAAGTAAAATATATATTTGTATATAGTAATGTCCATTGCCCACTACCTCCACTTCAGTATGACAAGAAATTGTCCATGCATAAGTTGTATACCTCGACTATACAAAGTAAGTCTCTACCGTATCTAAACTTTTCAAGATTCGTTACACATTTATTTTAGGTTTTCTGGCTATGCAGATTAGGAAGGGTATATTGACGTCTAAGGATTAAGTGAAATAGTTTTACCCATATAATTCCCACAGATCATTGCTAGATAGTGATGATAGCCAGACTATACTGTAAAAATGTATGTAATCTTCAGAGGGTTAAGCCTTACACCAGGGGGTAAATCTCAGCACAGGGACTCTGATGTTCTGTCCATGGTACCGACGTCCGCCTCGGAAGTTGAATAAGCGACCATAGTTTGAGTAAGTTAGGGAGGAGGATGTCACAAAGGGGAAGACAAGATTGGGAGAGTTGTGATTTTGGAGAGTGGTTGTTGGGTTGAAGTTAAGGTAGGTAGGAGAGAGAACGAGTGAGAGAGTACAAAGGAGTACAGAGGAGTACAAAGGCAGTCAAGCAACAATACGTCTAGCGACCTCTCGAGATTGGTTACCCTCTAAATAATTGCTGTTTAAACTGCCTAACAGTGGTTCAGAGTGGATAATGGACAACTGATAAGGTAAGTACTATCCTTGGACTAATGTCCTTGGCAGGGTTAGGAGATCATAGTAGGGGACAATTTGGGTAAATATAACACAGCTCCAAGTGATCCTGAAGAAAAGTGAATAACATCTTAGTTATTAATATATACACGGTATCTGAGAAAAAGTCATTCATTTACAAATGCAATCAGTCGCGGATTTAAGGCAAGACGTTTGCCTATGCAATGTTTAAAGGAATCAACGGTGCTAAGAGAGAGAGAGAGAGAAGGGGGGGGGGGGGACAGGCCGCAATATATCCGGAAGCGGCTATTGTTACATTCAATATATACTATCCTTCTCCCTTAACTTGTGCTATATATTTCTTAGAACTAGGTCACGCTTCAGATTTATTGTTAACCCCTTCAGCACCATGAAGCCTTGTTACAATTGATTCTGGTTAACATTAGAGGCTTTTATTCAGTTTATGAAGGACCTGTGTTACTAAGAGGATTCATTGCGATCGTATTTACGCATTTGAGTCCCATTTATTTGTCAATATTTAGAACTTATGATAATTTATTCTGGCTAACAATAAACAATAAAATACAAATTTGGAAGGGTCAGTGAGAGTTAAAATGGTGAGGACAATCTCAATTAACCATATACCCTTCCTAATCAGAAAATATTGTCTAATAATAGCCAGAAACAGAAAATTAATAAGTCCTCGTATCATGAAAGGGTTAATTGACTACATATGAAAAAAGTAGAGTATATAGGCTATTATTAAATGTCCTGCTATAAAGTAGAGTATATAGGCTATTATTAAATGTCCTGCTATAAAGTAGAGTATATAGGCTATTATTAAATGTCCTGCTATAAATAGGGATTATTGTGAGTTGTGAAGTTGTGTATCCCACCTTTGCAAGCTAAAAGAGCACACAAATTATTCAATGTTATCTCTATCTATTGCCTGACGCCGTGATCCCCGAAGGGGTGGCCACGAACGAACCTCCCCCATGCACCTCTGTCCCCAGTCAGTCGACGCCCCTCCCCCCAACCAGCACCGCCTTCGTTCATGTACTTTCTCACTCCATCCTTCCACCTCTCATTCGGTCTACCTCTCCCTCTCTGTCCCTCCACCTCGCTCTCATACACCCTCTTAGTCATTCTCTCGCTTTCCATACGTTCCATATGGCCCAACCATCTCAAGTTGTTCCTTTTCACACTTTCCAGCACATCTACCTCCACACCACACCTCCTTCTTACTTCCTCATTAGTCTGTCTATCCCTCCATGTAACTCCGCACGCACTCCTTAAGTAATTCATTTCCACTGCTCTCACTCTTGGTCTGAGTCTCTCAACCAACGTCCATGCTTCGCTTCCGTAAGTCAGTGTCGGGATTACCACACTGTCATGCAAGGACTTCTTCACTTCCATACGGACCACCCTATTTCTTGTTACTGCTTTTAGCGTTCCTACAACCCTCTTCCCCTGTTGTACCCTCTCCCGCACTTCTTCATCCATAGTCCCATCTTTACTCAATACACTGCCCAGATACTTAAAGGAGTTGACGATCTCCATAGCCAGACCGGTCAGCTTCACCTCACACTCTGCGACTTCATCCCTTTCGAAGACCATAACCTTGCTCTTCCCCGCATTTACCTTCAAATTTCGTTTTTCGCACACTGTTCCAAACTCATTTACCAGACCCTGCAACTCCCATTCATTATCACTCATCAGAACTGTATCATCCGCAAACAGCAGTATAGGTAGCTTCCACTCAATTCCTTCCCTTTTCAGCGATACACCAACATCCACTGCTCTTGATAGTATTTCTTTCATGACTCCATCCATATATACAGTAAACAACCACGGGGACATCACACACCCCTGTTTCAAACCAACATTCAGGTCAAAGAACTCGCTTTGCTCACTCTCCACACGTACTGCTGCCTTTGCACCCTCATACTTGCTCTTCACTGCTTTCAGCAACTTGCCCTCTACTCCGTATATTCTAAGTACTTTCCACAAACCTTCTCTATCCACTCTGTCATAGGCCTTCTCCAAGTCCATAAAGGCAACATACACCTTTTGTTTCTTCTCCAGATACTTCTCCACAAGACAATTCAGGGTAAAAATCTGATCTACACCTCCTCTTCCCTTCCTAAAACCTCCCTGCTCGTCGCCTATCCATTTCTCCGTTCTCACTCTCACTCTCTCAATCACTACCCTACTGTATACCTTCCCTACTACGCTTAGAAGACATATTCCTCGGTGGTTACCACACACTCCTCTTTCCCCTTTGCCCTTATATAGGGGGACTATTATGCCAGTCTTCGGGTGCACTCCCCTTCTCCCATGCTAGTTTGCACATTTTCCATACCCATTCTATCACTATCTCACCACCATACCTCAACATTTCCCCACACACTCCATCTGTTCCTGGTGCTTTCCCCAACTTCACTCTTTTCATGGCTTCCCACACTTCTGACCTCCTGATCTCTACCTCCTCCTCCACTACTTCTCTTCTTCTCCCTCCCATACCATATCCAGCTATGTTTGCTGGCTCTTCATTCCTTACATTTAGCAACTCACTGAAGTACTCTCCATCTTTCAACTCTCTTGCTTCTCGGCTAGCATTCTCCCATTCTTATCTTAAACACCCTTAGTGTTTCCCTTGCTACCTTCCCTAACTTTCTTGACTTCTTTCCAGATCAGTTTCTTACTCTCCCTCCATTTTACACTCAGATTCCTTCCAAATTCCTCATCTACTGTTCTCTTACTTTCCTTCACTACTCTCTTCACCACCCTCTTACTCTCCACGTACCTCGCTCGTTTCTGTCTCTCGGAATCTTCATTCCCTCTACTACCCAACCACTCTCTATATGCTTTCTTCTTTTTTTCCACAGCTATTCTTACCTCTTCTGTCCACCATGCTGTACCTTTCACTCTCCTCACTCTTCTCCTCACTCCAATTATGTATCTAATTATAGGTGTGTGTGGGTGTGGGTGTGGGTGTGGGTGTGTGTCCGTCCTGCATTTCAAATCGTACAAGAACGTCTTGAATGTTCTGATAGGCTTAATTAGCTAGTTTAGTTATAAGAAACTTAATTACGAACACTTATGATATTATAACTGTTTTGATGGTGTAATGGTTAGAGCGTGTGAGTTCTGCAAGAGATATCCTAGGTTCGAATCCCGGAAGAATCACATGCTTTCGGTAATTTAATGTGTAGGTTATTGGTGTTAAGAACGATGTTAATAATAGTTCATCGTTTTTAAAACTATCTTTATTTTATCTTATTCTGGATATTAGTTAACGACTTACTCCGCTTAAATAAATATACCGAATCAGTAAGGAGTTTTGATTTAATAACATTTAATGTTTATTATAATATTACGTTAACATATTGGCTAATACAAAAAAAAAAAAAAAAAAAAACCCAACAGGAAAAACAAACTTTTGTGCCGGGGGTAACTAGCAATTATTCGTTTATGCGAAGTAATTAGCGCAACTTTTATTATTCTGTTGTTTTTTTGCGTTAATTGTTGTTGCTCTTACATCTCTCGTCTCCTTTGTTCTCGCCCTGTATTTACAAGGAATTTATTTGCCATCAGTTTCCCCTCCTCTCCTCTCGCTTTTCATTGGTTATTTCTGTTAACTAGAGCGTGTTATCTCTATCTCTCTCTCTATCTCTCCTTTTTTTTCTCTTTTTTTTTTTCTTTCTCTTTTTTCTCCTTTCTTTTTGTTCTCTTTTTTTTCTCTTTCTCTCTCTCTCTCTCTCTCTTTCTCTCTCTCTCTCTCTCTTTCTCTCTCTCTCTCTCTTTCTCTCTCTCTCTTTCTCTCTCTCTCTCTCTCTTTCTCTCTCTCTCTCTCTCTCTCTCTCTCTCTCTCTCTCTTTCTCTTTCTCCCTCCCTCTCTCTCTCTTTCTCCCTCCCTCTCTCTCTCCATATTTATTTCTGTCAACTGGAGCGCGTTTTCTGCCTTTAACTTCACTGCTTGTTTGGTCTCGCTTGCCTTCACCAGGTCTCCTTTAGATTGCCCTCGATCTTTCTTTGGCCCCTTCTACCATAAACTGTCAAATAATTATCTCCTGTATTCGAGAAAAATCCAGTGCGTTTAGAATGAGTCAAAGCAAGGACTTTTAGAGTGTATTCTATTGATTAGGACACTAAGGTTTGACGAACCTTACTCATTGAAGCTTTTAGAACACTGAATGGACTTACTCATTGAAGCTTTTAGAACACTGAATGGACTTACTCATTGAAGCTTTTAGAACACTGAACGGACTTGACAATATGGATTTTAACATGCTGAATAATGTGTAGATGTACAAAGGAGTACAAAGGAAATCAAGCAACAACATATATAGTGACCCTTCTAGGTTGCTTGTCCTCCAAAACACTGAGGATCAAGTGTCCAAACAGTGGTTTAGAGTGGGTAAGGGAACATTGGAAAGGGAATTACTGCCCTGGAACTAATGTCCGTGGCAGGATTAGGAAGTTAGTAGAGGACAGATGGGTTAGTAACTGAGGAGGGGATAAAATAAAGTTATTCATTTACAAACTCAGTCAGTCGCGGGTTTGATGAGAGATATTTGTCTAGGCGGAGTTTAAATGAATCAACGGTGATGCAGTCTATAACGTCTCGGGGAAGCCCATTCCACAAGTTGACAACTCGATTGAAGAAGAAATTCTTAGATTCGTGCGAGTTAAAAGATTTACCAATAATTTTGCAACCGTTTCCCCGCGTGTAATTAGATTGGTCGATAGTGAAGTACTTACTACAGTTCATATTGTCAATGCCTTTGATGATTTTGAACACTTGAATTAAGTCGCCTCTTAATCTGCGCTGGGTTAAAGGAAATAGATTTAATTCTCTAAGACGCTCTTCGTATGGTTTGTTCTTTAGGCTAGGTATCATTTTGGTAACTCTACGTTGAACTCGTTCTAGCTTGTTTATATCTTTTTGGTAATAAGGGCACCAGGATTGAACGCAGTATTCCAGAAGAGGGCGGACTAAGGAATTGTAAAGGGTTAGGATAACTTCTTTGGATTTATGCTCAAATGACCTGCCTATAAAGCCAATTATTTTGTTTGCCTTCTTAACAACTTCTGAACATTGTTGACTCGGTTTTAGGTTACTCGATATTGTTACTCCCAGATCAGTTTCTCTGTTTACATTCTTAAGCTGAGTGCCATTCATCGAATAGTTTGCTTTCTCATTTAGGTATCCGACATGTAGTACTTTACATTTATCCGCATTGAAACTCATTTGCCAAATTTGGGCCCAACATGACAATTTATCTAGATTGTGTTGCATATCGTCAACTTGTTCTTTTGAGAGTACGCTATTTGCAATTTTTGTATCGTCAGCAAATTTTGAGATTGTGCAGGTGAGACCCTCATCTATGTCGTTGATGTAAATTAGAAAGAGAATTGGTCCTAGTACCAATCCCTGGGGTACCCCGCTACTTACATTGGTCCATTTAGATGCCTTACCGTTTATGACTACTCTTTGCTTTCTGTTGCTGAGCCAATTTTCTATCCATTTCAACACACCATCTTGTATTCCATGCGCTTTTAGTTTTAGCAGTAAACGTTTGTGGGCAACTTTGTCAAAGGCCTTTTGAAAATCAAGGTATATAATATCTACAGCTTTACTCTCATCGTAGAGGTTGAGGATATCGTGGAAGAAGTCTAAGAGGTTTGTTAAACAGGAACGTTTTTTACGAAAGCCGTGTTGAGTATCTTTAAGTATGTTATTTTCCTCCAAGTGATTTACGAGTCTGTCTCGTATGACCGTTTCTAGCATTTTACATACAACTGAGGTTAAGCTAATTGGACGATAGTTACTGGATAGGGATTTGCTGCCTTTTTTTAATATCGGTGTTACGTTGGCTAGCTTCCACTGATCAGGCATAGTTTCCAGACTGCAAGGATTTATTGAATAGTAATGTCAGTGGTTTGAAGAGCTCATTCTTAGCTTCCTTTAGAACTCTAGGCGAGATTGTATCAGGTCCTGGCGTTTTATTTACCTTGAGTTTATCTAAACAATTCAATACTTCTCTTTCTGTAACGGTGATATTGCTTAGAACATCTGAATTATCAATCTGAATCGGCGATGGTGTAGGGATATCACTGAGGTCTTCTGTTGTAAAAACTGATGCAAAGAAGGTATTGAGAGCATTACTCATTTGTACTTCGTCTTTGGTGTATTCTCCTTTTTCATCGACTAACGGTCCAACAGTTGAAGTAACTACTTTTTTCTTTCTGATATAACTATAGAATTCTTTCGGGTTTGTTTTACTTTTGATTCGCAATATGTAACCCTAAGGTCTTTTTACTTTGCTTAATTAACTTTTTGGCTTTGCGTCGTAGCTCTACAAATTTCACCCGTTCTTCGTCATTTTGTGAGGATTTTAATATCATTAGCAAATTGTTTAGCAAGCAGGCAGTTTGAAATATCTTTATTCCACCATTTGGGCTTCTTATTATGGCCTGGACGCCGTATTTTCGATGGTATGCAGTCTTGCACTGCTTTTAGGTAAGTGGTTTCGAATAACTTCCAAGATGTATTTATGTCGTTATTGTTAATTAAAAAGCTCCAGTCAGTTTCTTTAAACATAGCTCTAAGTTTATGGAAGTTTGCTTTCTTGAAATTAGGGACTTTTTCGATGCTACTATTTGGTTCATTACTAGTAAACTTTAAAGTGAAAGTTATCGTACGATGGTCGCTGTTGCTGAATTCATCACCAATATTCAAATTCTCTATCAATTCTTCTTTTGTTGCAAGTACAATGTCAAGAACGTTATTACCACGGGTCGGCGTTCGAACAAATTGATAAAGCGAACTCTCTTGCAAGTTCGTATACAAGTCATGTCCGGAGTGTGAAGTAAGAGTATCGCCCCACTTGGTTACAGGTAAATTAAAGTCGCCAAAAATTACGGTATCTTGTGAGTTACTTACATATGCAATTTGTTCGTAAATTTCTCGGTCAGTTTGCACTGATTGAGCTGGAGGTCTGTATATTAACGCAAGTATTATTTTTGTACCTTTATTATTCTTTATTAGCACAAAAGATGTGTCGACGTTCACAATTTGAGGTTTTGACACGAGAGTCGGGTTAAGACTTTCTTTGAGTATCTCCTTGGCATTCACCGCAACGTCTTTGACATACTATATCTAGTAATCTTTCTCTCTCTCGTCAACTTTAATCTTTATTTCTGCCCCCCCCCCCCCCCCAGTTTTTACCTGCTGTTTCCGTGCACTGGTTGTTATAGCTCTTGCCCTCCTCACCATCATAATTGTTCCCATTATATTTAATTAATTTCAATGATTTTTACATATTGTGATTCACCTTGGTAATGAATTGGCACGGAGCCAGATTAGATTTCTTTCGTTGAAGTTCTCAAAAGATATGCACACGTAATAGATGATAAAATATATAGAACTAAGTTATGTATATTTATATATCCACAACAACTATCTACTTTCGTGAACCTACTATAGTGTATTACATAATGAACAAATGATCACTCACAATTGCACATTCATTATTTGTATTATGTTTCCCAGGTCGATATGTTCTTTCAATATCTTGAGTTTTCATATTTTCATGTTAGTAATGCTGATGAAAATGAATTTGATAAAATATATAATTATATTTGTCTCATAGACATATTATTTAAGTACCATGTATAAGAATAAATATATATTGTATATTCTGACTATAGGTAGCGCCATCGAACTTGACAATAATCTTGATCCCTGACCTCTCTAACTCAAAAGGGCCTAGAGCAAACTGGCTGTAAATATCCAAACCTATTTCCTGGTGAACTCTTTCCAAATGATAGAAACGTAAGCCCAATTGCTTGCATTCATTTCGAGTTATAAGAAGTTATGGGATCCAGATTATTGTCAGTTCGCTGGCGCTACCTATAATACAGTAGTAGACCTATTCATTTTATTCTAGCTACTATTAGAAGATTTAGTTACGTTTATATGGGGCTTCCAGCAATTAACGGGCATGGAACCATCTCACTTAACTCTTTGAACTAAGACAGATTCTTCTAAAACTGCAAAACAAAAAAATATATAGCTAAAATAAGACTAAAGAAACGTCCCTGGTACATAAGGGGGTTAAGAACATGGTGGTTTGAAGACCCCATGTCATTCATGTTTAACACCATTAGTTTTGAGATTTTAAGACGTTCTACTCGTTAGTTTGGCAAATTTAAGACATTTTGCCTCATTTCTATGTTAACTTGGATGTTTCGTGCCATTTGAGTGTATGTTTTCTTGGCGATCGACAGTGCTTCGTCCAATTCAGGAGGAACTGGCCTTCGGCCAGGACATATTAGTTTGTCTACTATCTCGACCTCCATCACTATTATGTGTCTACTTTCTCGACCTCCATCACCATTGTTTGTATCCCCATAACTTGTTTTCCTTTACTCTCGACCTCCATCACTAGATTTATCTACTCACTCGACCCCATCACTGTTATCCCACTCGACCCCATCACTGTTATCCCTTACTCTCTCAATCTTTATCACTATTTTGTTTCAACTCTTTTGACCTCCATCACCATGTTCGTATCCCCATCACTAGTCTTTCTCTATCCTCTCATTCTCCATCAATATTTTGTCTTCTCTCTCGACTGCCATCACCATTTTGTCTACTGTTTCGACCTTCATCACCCTTTTTTGATCCCATCACTATTTTGTCGCTACTCTTTCGACCTCCATCGCTATTTGTCATCTACTTGTCGACCTCCATCGCTATTTGTCATCTACTTTTCGACCTCCATTACTATCTTGTCTCTACTCTCGACCTTCGTCACTATTTTATCTTTCTCTCGACCTCCATCGCTATTTGTCATCTACTTTTCGACCTCCATCGCTATTTGTCATCTACTTTTCGACCTCCATTACTATCTTGTCTCTACTCTCGACCTCCATCACTATTTTTTCCTCTACTCTCTCGACTTCCATCACTACTTTGTCTCTACTCTCTCGACCTCCATCACTATTTTGTTTTTCTACTCTCTCGACCTCCATCACCATTTGTTATATCCCCATCATTAGTTTGTCTCTACTCTCTCGACCTCCATCACTATATTCTGTCTACTCTCTCGATCTCCACCACCATTTTTGTTCATCTCCATCAAAACTTTGTCGCTACTTCCTCGACCTCCATTGATATATTTTCTCTACTTTTCGGCCTACTTCACCATTATGTCTCTACTTCTCTAACCTCCATAACATTTACCACCCTGCCGAGCCTTGTGCCTCCTTATTTCCTGTCGCCCTTCCTTCATTTCCCGGCGAATTTCCTTTTACGGCTGCCAACACAGACCCTCCTCGGTAGGGTTTGTTTTTCACCTTCAGTATCTATAGTGTGTTCAAACTAACCTGGCAGAAATCGGTAAGGCTGCCTTCCTATGCTTCCTCTACTGCCTTTCTAAATTGTTCATGTGACGGCACCTTTATCTAATACTATTGGCTATAGAAATTTATAGAATGGCAGCGTTTCCAATATCTGCCACTAATTATTTGCTCAGTATATTTGACGTACATAAAACAGCCGTATTTTTTATTTGTATCTTTGGTATTTAGTGATTTACACGGTATATATGCGGTAACATAGTAGGTTTTATGTTATCTTCAGTATGTAATCATTTGCAGAAATGTTGACGTTACCTAAACAGCTGTAGGTTAAATTTTATCTTTAGTATGCTATAATTTACACATGTTCGACGTAACAGAAAACAGCTGTATGTTTTATCTCTTTCACCTGCAGTATTTAATAATTTATGTATTTAACGTACCATAAAACAGATGACAGAAAAACTCTGGTGTTCCTTGGGGTCATTACAAATATTCAAAGGTCAGTATTTTAATAATTAGTGTGTAATTATTATTATTATTATTATTATTATTATTATTATTATTATTATTATTATTATTATTTATTATTATGATGTATCATTCTTATTTATTATTTATTTATATTTTATTATTATCATTATTATTATTATTATTAGTTGACTCTTTCGACCTGCATCAAGCTTTAAAAATATACCTTTTAGACTCCTTTAGATTTACTTGTACATTTTTGGTAGATGATGTCCCGGCTGAAAGCTTTTTGCTCCAAGAATACAGGCTCACTATCGCTTGCCAGGAAATAATCGACACCTAAATGACACAAAAGATCTTAAAATCGCCAAACTAATGGGGCTAAACATGAAGGACAAGGTGGTCCGGAATAACCAAACCTCCCCTTACTTAATCGCCTTTTGCATATAAAGTTCACCTTCTATTTCTTGCCCTTCGCTCTCCTCTCTATTGCCATCATCTTAAGGGGATAGTGCTTGTTTTTTGGTCTATGTATTTTATTTATTTATTTTATTTTGAGTTTCCTCGCTAGACCTCCATCAAGCTTATACAAAACACCCCCTAGAACCCCTTTCAAGATAAATTTGTACATTTTTCGGTAGAAAATTTTCCTGGCCGAAGGCCGCTTCCTTCTAAAATTACAGGCTCTATCGCTCGCCAAGAAAATATCGACACCTAAATGGCATGAAAGGTCTTAATATTGACAAAGAAATGGGGCGAAAGGTCTCCAAATCGCCAAACTAATGGAAGGAACGTTTAACAACTCAAACTAATATGCTAAACATGAGGGAGAAGGGGGTCGAGAAAAAGTGACTACCGCCCCCTTAACCCTTTGAGTACCGATGTCGTGCGAGTTTATATTTAACCGCCTTCAGTACGATGACGTAATTATCATCATATTGTGGTTTCCATAAGGCGATTTTCTTCAGCTAATAATGTACCTGTAGGATTGTTTTGTTTTGCTGGTGTGTTGTGATGTCCCTGTTCGGGCTCTGTCTCGAGTCAGCCACTCTCATATAAAAAAATAAAAATAAAAAAAAAATAGGGAAGGTGCCAGAGTATATACATACATACATGACTCAAAGGGATAAATAGTATCTCAACAAGCCCTCCGAACAACATAACAAAAAACTACATTAAATCGTCTATTTTAGCCAGAATCAAAAGTCAAACGTTCCATCGTACTGAACGGGTTAATACAAGTATAGTCAATGTTATGCAGCTTAGGGGGGGGGGGGTTTATGATAGCTAAAAGGATTAATTGAGATAGTCTACTCTTTGCATTGATAGACATCCTGCCTAACCTGAAAACGCAAAATGTTGTGTACTTCTTTACATATCCCTGTTTCATATAGTATCGGTTTACTATCCACAATCAGATTATGTATAAATAACTTCTGTAGCATTCAAATCTGTACTCTTGCCTCTTTGTAGCTTCCAATGGATCTAACTATGTTCTGGAAATAGAGAAAAAGATATTTTTATATTCGTCCCCTCTCGCCCCAAACCATTGCCGTGTTAGTAATATTTTTAAACTCTTGGAACGAAAAACTATGTATCTTTGAATTGGTATTATTTCTAGCCTCAGTGCCGGTTGGCTTATGTTCCAGGTTCTATATACAGTAACTCCCTATTCCTATTTGCTTTCGTTTTCCGATATTCGCGGTCCCTTGACCAGACAGTGGTGAAGCCAAATGTTGAGCTGTAAACATGCATACAAATTATAAGAGTTTCTCAAATAAAAAAAAACACAGATTCACCCATTTCCCATGTCGAGAGTTCCCGCCATTTGCTACAGTTACGTCATGGTAAACACGCCAGTTCGCGCCACATGAAATAACTTAGATAAGCTATATTTCTATATTGTTAAAACAAATTGATGAAAGTTCTTCAGTATCATGTACCTAAAACCAAGCAGATCCCAATGGACATTGTAGTTTGAATAGGTTTCATCCCTGGAATTCACCTTTAATACTATTTAATGTAGTATTAATGTCTATTGCTCATTACTTCCAACGGAGTTGGACGTAGTTTATTTTGCCTCCGTCTGTTTGTAAGTAAGATCTCTCAAAATCTTATGAGCAATTTTCATGTCTTCCTGTCCCCCTAATATTTCCTATCTGTCTATTTACCTGTCTTTCTCCTCCCCTAATATTTCTCATTTGTCTATTTTCCTATCTCCCTGTTTCCCTAATATTTCCTATCTGTCTGTTCTCCTCTCTTTCTGCTCCCCTAATATTTTCTATCTGTCTAATCTCCTGTCTCAGTTTCCCCTAATATTTACTATGTCTATTCTCCTGTTTCCCTGCTCCCCTAGTATTTACCATATGTCCATTCTCCTGTCTCCCTGCTTCCCTAATATTTACTATTTGTCTATTATGTCTTCCTGTTCCCCATATATTTACCATCTGTCCATGATCCTGTCTGTCTCCCTAATATTCGGCATCATTCCTCCCCTACCGTTTAAACCACTCTCCTCACACACTTTTAGCTCTCAGCCCTCCAATATTCCTTGTCATTCTCTCTCTCTCTCTCTCTCTCTCTCTCTCTCTCTCTCTCTCTCTCTCTCTCTCTCTCTCTCTCTCTCTCTCATAGTCATAAACGGTAGTCATAAACGGTAAGGCATCTAAATGGACCAATGTAAGTAGCGGGGTACCCCAGGGATCGGTACTAGGACCAATTCTCTTTCTAATTTACATCAACGACATAGATGAGGGTCTCACCTGCACAATCTCAAAATTTGCTGACGATACAAAAATTGCAAATAGCGTACTCTCAAAAGAACAAGTTGACGATATGCAACACAATCTAGATAAATTGTCATGTTGGGCCCAAATTTGGCAAATGAGTTTCAATGCGGATAAATGTAAAGTACTACATGTCGGATACCTAAATGAGAAAGCAAACTATTCGATGAATGGCACTCAGCTTAAGAATGTAAACAGAGAAACTGATCTGGGAGTAACAATATCGAGTAACCTAAAACCGAGTCAACAATGTTCAGAAGTTGTTAAGAAGGCAAACAAAATAATTGGCTTTATAGGCAGGTCATTTGAGCATAAATCCAAAGAAGTTATCCTAACCCTTTACAATTCCTTAGTCCGCCCTCTTCTGGAATACTGCGTTCAATCCTGGTGCCCTTATTACCAAAAAGATATAAACAAGCTTAGAACGAGTTCAACGTAGTTACCAAAATGATACCTAGCCTAAAGAACAAACCATACGAAGAGCGTCTTAGAGAATTAAATCTATTTCCTTTAACCCAGCGCAGATTAAGAGGCGACTTAATTCAAGTGTTCAACATCATCAAAGGCATCGACAATAGAACTGTAGTAAAGTACTTCACTATCGACCAATCTAATTACACGCGGGGAAACGGTTGCAAAAATTATTGGTAAATCTTTTAACTTGCACGAATCTAAGAATTTCTTCTTCAATCGAGTTGTCAACTTGTGGAATGGGCTTCGTTATAGACTGCAGCACCGTTGATTCATTTAAATTCCGCCTAGACAAATATCTCGCATCAAACCCGCGACTGACTGCGTTTGTAAATGAATAACTTTATCCTCCCCTCAGTTACTAACCCATATGTCCCCTACTAACTTCCTAGTCCTGCCACGTTAGTGGCAGGGCAGTAGTTCCCTTTCCAATGTTCCCTTACCCACTCTAAACCACTGTTTGGACACTTGATCCTCAGTGTTTTGGAGGACAAGCAGCCTAGAAGTATCACTAGATCTGTTGTTGCTTGATTTCCTTTGTACTCCTTTGTTCTCTCTCTCTCTCTCTCTCTCTCTCTCTCTCTCTCTCTCTCTCTCTCTCTCTCTCTCTCTCTCTCTCTCTCTCTCTCTCTCTCTCTCTCCTGCCACAGACATTAGTTCCAGGGCAGTAATTCCCTTTCCAATGTTCCCTTACCCACTCTAAACCACTGTTTGGACACTTGATCCTCAGTGTTTTGGAGGACAAGCAACCTAGAAGGGTCACTAGATTGTGTTGTGCTTGATTTTCTTTGTACTCCTTTGTTCTCTCTTCTCTCTCTCTCTCTCTCTTCCTCTCTTCCTCTTCTCTTCTCTTCTCTTCTCTTTCTCTCTCTCTCTCTCTCTCTCTCTCTTTCTCTCTTTCTCTCAGAGCCACAGTTTCAAGACATCCTGTTATTTATGGGATGATGAGGGACTGAAAACGGTTATGGGAAGATCATCTACCCCTTTCTGTCTAGCCAACATGGCATTATTTTGTTATAGTGTGTCTAGGTTCGTTAAGGGGGGTTACCGTTTTATTTTTCTCTTTTTCTCTCTTTCTCTTTCTCTGGCTTGTATCTATTCGGCCCCATTCAGCCAACTGTATTAAGACGTTTATCCCCATCCAGATTTAGTAAAATACAAACGAATAAAACCAATTATACATATAATACATAGTCATATACAGTATGTATGAGTATATTTATATATAAATACTTATATAAGGTTTAACCCTTTCACGCACATATGACTCAGAGGTTGCCAGATTAGCAATAAGAAATAGTTCTCTCACTCTTATAATTACCTCCCCAAAATTAGTTTTCTGCCCACAGCTAACTCAAAGACAACTGCAGAGGTTGAAGTAACTAAACTGAAGGTTTCTAAATACCCCTGATGGTAACAAAGGCTTTAAAGTATCCCTATTAGGCTCAAAATCGCGTCATAAGCGTGAAAGGGTTAAGACATTTCGCCTCATTAGTTTGGCGATAATAGTAAGCTTCACCCGCTTCAGGTGTCGTTTTTTTCTGGGAAGCGATAGCGAACCTGTAACTCAAAAGAAAATGGCCTTTGGCCGAGACATTATATCGAAAAACTTACGATTTTAGCTTGAAAGAGGTCTGAGTGGGAAAATGTTTAGTCTGAAGGAAGTTTGGGGAGGCGATTTTGTTACCCTAAGAAACTAACTAAAATACATTACGGTTGTCGAAAATAGCAAAATCAAGCAAACTTAATAATAATTAAACAAAATAAAATAATACTAATAACAATTATTATGATCATTGTTAATAACAATATAATAAAAGCGTTAAGACGGGAAAATTCCAAGGTTGGCTTGGAATATTCATACCCTAATAAGACCCTCAAATGCAGATCTTAAGATGATGGCCAATAGCGAGCTGTCTGACCAAGCTAATTCTATTCATGTCATTGGGGTCTGGAGGCTCACAACATCTCCCTCGCCTTTACCCTTCCTGAATGATATTAAGGGGAGACTGGCAGTTTGTTTGGTTTATTAATTAATTTATTCATGCTTAGAAAAACACCCCCTAGACCTCCCTTCAAGAAAATTTTGTAATTTTTTTGGTAGAAAAATTTACCGGCCGAAGGCTGGTTTCTCTTAAAATTGCAGGCTCGCTATCGCTTGCCAGTAAAAAACGACACCTAAATAGCACGAAAGGTCTTAAAACTGTCTTCGTGGTGCAATGCATAAGTGTGTTGATTTTCGATGTGAGCGTCCTGGGTTCGAATCCCCGGACTGCCACATGTTTATTAAAATCATTAATCGAGTTTAGGAGTAAAGTTGGTTAGTGGAGAGAACATAATAATTGACAACGAAATGGGGCGAAAGGTGTTAAAACCGCCAAACTAACGGACCGTACTTCTTATAATCTCAAAACTAGTGGGGCTAAACATTAGGGAAAAGGGGGTCTAGAAAAACGGTGTGCGTCCCCTTAATCAGAGAGGGGAATAAAGTGCTGTTTGTGAGGATGAGTGGTGGTGTATGTTTATATAAGTGTACAAATAATAATAACATATAATAATAATAATAATAGTAATAATAATAATAATAATAGTAATAATAATAATAATAATAATTTTAAGTGACGATTCATTAAAAGCATGTTGTTGTTGCTCCCCAAGCTGCCTGGCCGAACAGCCCCAAGGCCCCGAGCAAGGCCAAGGCCATAACCGAGCACCCCCACAGAACCCTCCCTGCCGACCACAATAAAGCCTGGGTGACCGAAGCCACTCCATGGCGGGGAGCTGAGGAGGGTGCGGAAACGCCCGGGAAACCAAAGCCCCACCCAGGGCCCCTCAGCAATTATGGAGAGAAAGTTGAGGGGCAAAGGAAAAATGTGACGCTTTGGCTTCCAATCTTGGTAGATTGGGAGGTCAATCCACAGAAGAGACGCCGTCACTTGAGATCTAGAAAATATATAAGTAAAAGGAAAAGTCAGAGTAAGCTATGGGTATGGCAGAGATCGCTCAGTTCTCTCTGATAGACCAGCCCATCACCACATGACTAGAACCCAATCCTCAACAGCTAGGAAAGGCCCTAGAAAGCCGTCTTTGGCGGGGGGATAGCTCCCTATTTCAATCCCTTTCGGAGTTGGGCACCCGCAAATTGCGTGTTAGCTCAATGAGCTGAAAATACAATGTTGATTGGTATGTGTGCATAAACCCTTTGACTAGTAATTCAATGCCTGCTTTGAACTCATGAATTTTGAGTTGAGATTCTCCTCATTTACTGCATAAGAGCATCACATTAATTTAGACACAAAGCATTCCTTTTGATGACTTGTGGTGCAGTGCTTAGCAAGCTCGGCTCTCGGCCGAGAGGTCTCTGGATCGATTCCTGGGCAGAGCGAGACATAGGCAGTCTCTTAACACCCAATACCTCTGTTCACCTAAGTAGCAAATTAGATACCTAGTGTTATATAGACAGTTGTGACGTTTCCCTTAGGAAAGTAAACTGTGGTGACAAACAAAACTGTATTGGGCTAACCTCCGCAGGCCTCGAAGGGCAATGAGGCGGAGATGAGCACCGGGGCTACACGCTGGTTCAGCGTACGCCCCTGAACTTTACGTATTTAAAGAATTGGCGTGTACAGTTTGTGTTGACAGTTTGTGTGGACAGTTGGCGTGGACAGTTGGCGTTTAGTTGTCAGTTGGAGTTGACAGTTGGTGTTTAGTTGTCAGTTGGTGCTGACAGTTGGTGTTGACAGTTAATGTTGACAGTTAATGTTGACGGTGTAGACAATCGATGCTGATACTGGCTATAGTCTTTCTTTTCAGCTGACGGCAAACTGCTATGTCCTCTCCTTATTTACTTAACTATTATGAAGATGTAGTGGTGAAATATATTGTAAATTCCTTAAAAACAATTTAAGATAGTGATATGGTAGTTTCATATTTTTCCTGTAAATATCGAGAAATCAGCAACCAAGGGATTCAATTTATCGTTAGCCGAGTAAAAAAAATATGCAAGACCCTATTCCAATTAGGTAGGCCAGAAATTGTGAATCCTCGCCTGTAACTCAAAAGGGGCTAGAGCCAATGGGCTGTAAGCTTCCACACCTATTATCTGTCTGACCCTTCCCAAATGGTAAAAATATTAACTCGATTACTATGGTCGCGTTTGAGTTATAGAGGTTCATAGTCAAGAGTTTTGGCCTACTTATTTGGAACTAGTTATATTTATCCCCTTGAGGATTTTGACCGTATATATTTGCTATTAGGGGACCATTTTGTTCAGATTAGGAAGGGCATATGGAATTGAGAGGGTTGATTGGGTTAGCATTTACCCTTTTAGATTCCACATATCCTTTCTAAGCTGTATAAAATCGTCTAATACCCCAAATAAACTAGCAAGATATTTAGTAGAAAAACCGGCCTTCGGCCGGTAAAATTTCTACCTAGAAAAGTGTATTCTTAACTCGCAGTAAGGTTGAGGTGGTTGTTTCTGCTGTAAAGGGAGCCTTGGGTAGGGTATATTTAGCTAGAAAATGGCAAAAACAATTAGCCATTTTTGGAAACGATTTTCTCCCGTGTCCTCCCAAATGACCTTCCCTCCCGTGAATACCTGAATTATGAACCCACAACAGACTGCCCTGATGGTGACAGTTGATGTTGGTGATGACAGTTGATGTTAGTGAGTGTTGTTGACAGTTGGTGTTGGCGTTGATATTAGTGCTGACTGTTGGTGTTGACAGTTCATGTTGGTGTTGAATGTTTATGTTGGTGCTGACAGTTTATGTTGGTGCTGACAGTTTATGTTGGTGCTGACAGTTCATGTTGGTGTTGACAGTTCATGTTGGTGTTGACAGTTCATGTTGGTGTTGACAGTTCATGTTGGTGTTGACAGTTCATGTTGGTGTTGACCGTTCATGTTGGTGTTGACCGTTCATGTTGGTGTTGACAGTTCATGTTGGTGTTGACAGTTCATGTTGGTGTTGACCGTTCATGTTGGTGTTGACAGTTCATGTTGGTGTTGACAGTTGGTGTTGTCAGTTAATGTTGACAGCTGAAGATGTTTCTAGTGATGTTGACAGTTGATGTTGTAGACAGTTGATTTTGTAGACAGTTGATTTTGAAGTTGCCAGATGATGGATGGTGATGTAACCAGATAATATTGATACATGATTATGTTGACAGATGATGTGGTTAACAGTTTATGTTGACGTTGACATATAAAGTTAACAAGTGAAATGGTTGGTTTCTTCTCGACTTCTTCTCATTCAGGTGTCAGTTATTCTTTGTGAGCATTAGCGAACCTACTACTTGAAACAAAATTGGACTTCGGCAAGGACAATTTGACACCGACAATGGACAAATTTAGCATATACTGTAGGTAGGTCTGTTTTTTCTTAGCAGGGTCTGGGGGGTTTTCTAGCTTGGAGATGGGATTCGGGAAGGGGGCTATAACTAGAAAATTACAAAAACAATCGGCCATCTCTCAAACCGATTGTCCCTCACGTCCCCCCAAACAGCCCGCCCTTCCGTGAAAACCTTGAGTTATGGCTCACAAAAAACTCGCGAGTGGGCAACAAAAAACGGGCTTGGTGTTGACAGCCGAAGACGTGGAGGGTGAATAATGTCCAACTAGAGAGATTCTGTGGATGGGAGAGACCGGACAGCTTTTTCCTTTGGACTCCATTTGGGTGCCGCACATGGTTATCAGTGATGGTTACTATAAAAGTCCAAGTAAATATAACTTTATGTGTAAAACTATGTGACTTATAGATCAAGTACATATATTTTTTTTAAATTATCAGTTTCTTTCAGTCAAAGGGGTAAGTGATTCGATTCAAAAGCCAAACTAAAATATTGTATCCAGTATAAGTATTGCCAAATGTTAAATATAGGAATACAGTATATGAATGTAAAGAGAGGTTAATGGTAATATGCAATATATATTAGAGCCAAAGACTAAACTATGGCGCCTGAACCAGTATTGCCAAAGATTCATTATAGTGTAGATATGGTTAACATTGAGTGTCAACAGGTTACTGACACCATTATAATTTAGTCAATGACCAAACTATATATCCTGTACAAATGTTACCGAAAGTTAAATATAAGTATGGATATAGCGAAGTGTAAAGAGAGACCACAGTCTTTCTGGAGCTGTAGGCCCTTCAGTTGATAGCCTTGGCAATCTCTCTCTCTTACTATCTCTATCTCTATCTTCTCTCTATCTTCTCTCTATCTCTCTCTCTTTATATTTTTATTTTTACAAGCAGCGTAGTGAGGACCATTAGTTCTAGTTTCTCGTCTTCCTCTGTATTGTTTTGAGAGCATCAATTAAGACATGGCAGGGATTGGCCGATCTCTCTTTACTTTAGGGTAGGTAGGTCCTCCTTGGTGACGTCAGGGGTCATAATTCTGAAGGAGAGGGTGCTGGCATGGAGAGGCCCTTGAAAACACACCGATCGGAAAATATTTTTTATATCCTGCCTCCTTGACCGTTTCAATACCAGTGCCAGCCTTTTAACCCTTTCTGTACCAGCGACGTCTGATATATTTTATTCTAGCTATATTTAGACGATTTTGAGCAGATTAGGAATGCTCTGCTGTAGTTAACCCCTTATTAGCGGGGCCCGGCTTAAGTCCGTATCTATAAACCTGGACTATGTGGCGGGGACCGACTTAAGTCGGTGTGCAATTTTTGAGCAAGAATGGCTGAGAGAGAGAGACAGCGACGGGAGGAGCGTAGGTTACCTCATGACCGCTCGGCACGGACCCCGCGCGCCTACTGACATCTACTCCACATTACTCCACCCTCCCTACCTCGCCACCTCGCCACACAGGGAATTATGTCAGGAAATTACCTTATTTTAGGGATTTTGCACTCTTGTTGCACGATCGTTGCAAGAGAACGCGTGGTCGTAGAAGGATGGTTCTGGTGTCATTGGAAAGCTCAATTTACGCCCTTCCAGGGATACATAATTGTATTACGCTCTGGCTCTTGTTTATGCATGAAAAAGGGCACAGAAACGAGGCCATTTAGGATAAAAAAAAAAACCCGCTCGCGTAGTGGAAAAAAACTGACGGGCCCGCTCGTAAGGTGTTAAGAGGGTTGATTGAGATAGTTCGAAGCCTTATAGTTGTTAGAGATCCTTCCCAAACTGAATAAAATGTTATAATATTAGCTAGAAGAAAATGAAAAGACGTCGCCGGTACAGTAGGGGTAAAGGGGGGATCGGTCACTTTTTGGTCCATTTTTTCATTAATTGATTAGTTTCCTCCCTAGACCTCCATCAAACTTAAATAAACATCCGTTAGATCCCTCTTCTAGATTAATTTGTACATTTTTCGGTAGACATATGTCCCTGGCAAAGGCCGGTTCTTTCAAAATTACAGGCTCACTATCTTTCGCCAGGAAAAATAATCGACACCTAAATAGCACGAAAGGTCTTAATATTGACAAGGAAATGGGGCAAAAGGTCATAAAACCGACAAACTAATGGGGCAAACGTCTTAAAATCTGAAAGCTATTGGGGCTATACATTAGGAAGAAGGGGGTCAGAAAAAGGTCTGTCTCCCCTTAACTTTATTCTGGCTGATATTAGACACTTTTATTATATTTTATATTATTAATTCTGGTTCAGTAGTTTATAGAGAGGCCTTCCTTAGGGTTAAGCGCCCCATTAATTACTCTTTCCATTCACTTATGCATAGCCTCCGATAGTGCAGTTGGAATTAATGTAAATGCTAAGATTGGTATGCAGAATTCGAAACTGCATAATAAATCATGGGCTTGTGCATCATTCTTTAACTGTCTTCGTGGCGCAATGCATAAGTGTGTTGATTTTCGGTGTGAGTGTCCTGGGTTCGAATGCCCGGGCTACCACATGTGTTTGTTAATTTCATTAATCGAGTTTAGGAGGTAAGTTGGTTGGTGGAGAGAACATTATTATATTTTATATCCTGGCGGATCACATATGCTTTCATTAATTTCATTGGAGGTGTTTGGTGTTGTGGTGAAGTTAATACAAAATAGATTACTGCCTCCTTAACCCTTTCAGTACCGATGCCGGCCTTTAACTTTATTCTGGCTGCTATTAGAAGACTTTATTACTGCCTCCTTCACCCTTTCAGTACCGGTGCCGGCCTTTTAAAGGGGGATGGTTCACTTGTTGGTCCTTTTGTTTTCATTTATTGATTAGTTTCCTCCCTAGACCTCCATCAAACTTAAAAAAAAACATCCATTAGATCCCCCTTCTAGATTAATTTGTACATTTTTCGGTAGAAATGGTAGAATTCGGTAGAAATTACAGGTTCATTATCTTTCGCCATGAAAAATAATAGACATAAATAGCACGAAAGGTCTTAATATTGACAATGAAATGGGGCGAATGGTCATAAAATCGACAAACTAATGGGGCAAACATCCTAAAATCTGAAAACTAATGGGGCTAAACATTAGGGAGAAGGGGGTCCAGAATTTTTGTTTTATTACTGCCTCCTTGACCCTTTCAGTACCGGTACCGGCCTTTTAACTTTATTCTGGCTGCTATTAGAAGACTTGATTACTGCCTCCTTGACCCTTTCAGTTGCCGGATAGAGGGCAAAAACAAATAAAATAAATTCTCCAGTATCTTTGTAGCACAGGGATAACGTGCTGAACGAAAACATAAAACACCCACATAAACTGAATCTAGTCACGCGAGTAGGTCATAAAACGTAAGAACTACAATGATCTGTCTTAGACTTTATAGAAACGAGCTCTGTAGGAATATCACATATACCGTACATGAAAACACTTACAGTACGTACATTATACAAGCAGGAACACACACACACATACCTACACACACATACCTACACACACACAGTAACACACACACACACACACACACACTTACAATTAACTTACAATTCAACACTCAGATACACTCCTAAGCTCTCTCTCTCTCTCTCACACACACAAAAACAAACACACACACCCACACACACACACACACCAAAGCATACACACTGCCGCACACATACAGACACGACCTCAAAAGCTCTCCGTAAGCTAAAGCCAGGCTGGGGTGAAACTGGAGCATCTGTTATGACGGCCTTATAAACAAGGAATGAAAAATGTTGCAGTCCCCCTCGCATGTTAAGTGGGGTCACCGTTTCTAACCTTAGTATTATCGTTCGCTAGGCTTTTTGTACGTTATTCTATGTGTCTGCTAGACTTTTGGGATGATAATATATTTGATAATTTCTTTGTCAGTTAGTCTATTTTCTCTTAGTATTTTTGTCCGTTATTCTATTTGATACTTTCTTGATCCGTAAGTCTATTTTTGGTTAGGCTTTTTGTTTGTTGGTCGCTTCACCCCATTCAGATATCAATTTTTGTCTGGGCAATAGCGAGCCTGTAATTTAGAAGATATCAGCCTTCATCCTGAACAGTTTTCTATCGAAAAATATACACATTTATCCTGAAGAGGCTCTAGATTCTTTTTTAGATTGACAGCAGTCTGGGAAGGCGATTTTTGTTAACTTAGAAGGCAAATTAATATTCATGCTCGAAAAAGGCAAACAATAGGAAAATCCTGATTAATATTAAAACAAAACATTTTAACCGTCAAGAGGTCGGACCAGATACAATTACGCTTGCGACCATTAGTGGGAGCGAAAGGACTTGGTGGTGAAATTACCCATAGCCATTCAGAGTCGTCTATAGATAGAATTACACCGCATCTTTACAGTGCTTGAGAATCTCCCGGCCATCCATAAATAGTATTGCTGAAACTCGCTGGATCAATGACTTAAACTCTTATCTCTCCTGGGCGGTCGTGGGAATGCAAATGTCACTTCCTTGTCATCGAGTGTTTGTGTGTGGGTGGGTGTTTGGGTGGGTGTTTGTGGGGGTGGGTGGGTGTTTGTGGGGGTGTGTAGGTGTTTGTGTGGGTGGGTGTTTGTGTGGGTGTGTGTTTGTGTGGGTGGGTGTTTGTGTGGGTGGGTGTTTGTGTGGGTGGGTGTTTGCATGGGTGGGTGTTTGCATGGGTGTTTGAGTTTGTTTGTTTGTGTGTGTTAGTGTTTGTGTGGGTGCTTGTCAGTGTTTTTTTTTGTTTTTTTTTTGCGTGTCGACATTTGTGTGGGTGTTTGTGTATTTGTGTGTGGGGGCGTATGGAAGTGGGTGTTTGTGAGTGGGATTGAGTGTGTGTTTGTGTGTGGGTGTTTGTGTGTGGGTGTTTGTGTGTGGGTATTTGTGTATGTGGGCGTTAGTGGGTGTTTGTATGTGTGTATGGGAGTGTTTATGAGTGTGGGGGTTCTTTGTGTGGGGGTTTGTGTGTGTGGGGGGGGGGGGGGTGGAGTGTTTGTATGTTTATTATTACTTTATGCATAAAATCATCTAATAGTTGCCAGAATAAAACAAAAAGTACGTCCTCGGTACAGAAAGGGTTAACAACGCATTATAGTGATGAATATATTTTATGGCAACTCATATAATTGTAACGGTCTTATTTAAACAGTCATCCTAATATTCTCTCTCTCTGCAAAGACCATGGCCTGAAGAAAAATCAAGTTTGCTGTGCAATGTTCAAGAGAAAGTAATTCGAAAAGTGTAGAGCCATGTTCAAATGTTGTCTTACCTCCTTAGCCCCTTCAGCACGATGACGTAAGCTTCCTAATTCTGGTTACCATTAGACGATTGTGTTTAGCCTCTAGGACTTCAGGGGGTAAATACGATCTCAAGAAACCCTCTAAATAACACAGGTCCTTAAGCTGCATAAAATCGTGTATTTGTATCCAGAATCAATGGTAAAATGGCGTCATCGTCCTGAAAGAGTTAATATCAACTTCGGTTATCTTTAAACAAAACAAGAACAAGATAAACTAAGCCTTTACATGAAATACTTATTAGCTTTGTTAAACTGTATTCTCATATGATAAGGAAAACAAAGGTACACCTGCCTGCAGTTATGGCCAATCCAAATTTCAGAGAACAATAATTACTAGTTGATTCATCATTTGAAACACCCAATCAAATCACCTATTTTGTTTATTTTATCGTTAACTTCTTCCAGTTTTTCATAAGGACTGTACCAGCTACATTTGTAAAAGTAGGGCATGAACTTTTATCATGACGACACATTCCCCCCCCCCGCCCCCCCCTCCCCGCCCCCCCCCCCCCCCCCCCCTCACTTCCCCGCCTCTAGTCTTAGGAAGCCTGTAGGAGTTTTCTAGGTCAATATGTAATTTACGGGTAGTCAAAAATTTCCGTAAAACTCTTGCTAATCAGATTACGCCAAGGTGCTGCAAGGATTTGGGTCAGTGTTATCACGAGACTAGGCTAAAAAATTATTTGCTTCTTTGGAAAGATTAATTACTCCTTTCCTTTCATTTATTTTCTTGTTAATGTTAGACTCAAAGTGGGAAATATGTCTGAACATTCTGATTTCCGTAGACCCTTCATAAACTATGAAATCGTCTAGTGATAGCCATACTGAAAAAATGGCTTTAGAGTACGGAAGTACTTTATATTTTTATGGTTAACTGAGTTAACCCCTTGAGGATCATGACGCATTCGAACAATTTATTCTGGCTAACATTAGATGATTTGCTACAGCTTAGTAAGGATATATGGGAATTAAAAGGGTAAATACTATCTCAATTAACCCTCCGACTTCCATATTCCCTTCCTAATCGGAATGAAATCTAATAATAGCCTCAAAACGGAAAAGAAATGCGTAATCTTGAAAGCTAATTGTTTAAATAGAACGACTAGTCTAATTTGTATCAGCTGATGGTAAATTGCCATATAATAATCGTAATTACTTGGCTATTACGGAGATTTCATAGCGAAATATGTTGCTCATTATGTAAACTTGGCAATAAAATGATGCAGAGACATAATTTCATAAAGGAGAAATCAGCTGCACAAGGGTTCAATTTTCCATCCCCTGGGAATATACCGACTATAGTGAATTCGTATCCGCGGAGAGATTTCGGGTAATTCCATAAGGATTTTGGTAACCCTTACACTATGAATTAGATAAGCCAAAATTAATTGATAGTTGAGGTGAAATTTTATTGGAAATGGACGCCGTATTTTTCTGACTTTCATTCGTCGTTAAGGGGATGTTTTTGTTTTTCCCTGGATCCCTTTGTCCTCATGCTTAGTCCCATTAGTTTTGAGAATTAAAGAATTTCCCCCGAATACTTTGGCGATGATAAGACCTTAATTCCGCTTCATTTCGTTGGCACTATTGAGACCTTTCGTGTCGAAAATATCCTGGCCAGCGTTAGCGAGCCTGTAATTTCGAAGGAACCGACCGAATCTTTATACCGAAAAAAATACAAATTTGATCTCGCATGTCGGTCTTGGGCTATATTTCTAAGATTTATAGGGTGTATGGAGCAAACTTAAGAAAATAAATAATAATAAATACAAAAATAAAAAACCTACAATGTATAGTGACTTGTCCTTTATGCAATTTGATCAACGTTACCGATAAAATATTTACGGAAAACGGGCTCGTATAAATCAGCCTTTATTGACGTCAAACAACATCCTGTTCTCAATAATAAGATTATGACTTATGACTCGGAGTTCGCTACTTGCGTGTTATCCTGTACGTAGAAGAACCTCCTCCTTACAGTCACGCCAAAATGGTTCACTTATCAGTAAAAGTATACATATACTCATTATAACGAGTCTAGACATCCCTAGCTCCTTCCTTTCATAACTTAAAAGGAATTTAGCTTTCGAGTAGATAGTTCAACTATTTGGGAAGGCTCGACGAGCAAATAGGTGTGATCATTTACCCTTTCATGCACAGGGGTTTGCCGTTTAGTATTTACCCTTTCATGCACAGGGGGTTGCCGTTTAGTATTCATAAACATAATTATCTTTATACATGGATTACTTCTTCAAAATTTGATTTCTGCCCAAAGCTCGCTCAAAGACAAAAACAGAGGTTTAAGTAACTAAACTAAACATTTCTAAACACCCCTGGTGGTAACAAACTGTTTTAAGTATCCCAGAAAGGGCGCAATTTGCCTCCTTGTGCGCGAAAGGGTAAAATTCCCATTTGCTCCAACCCTCTCTTTAGTTATATTGTGGCTAGGAGTCTAAACATATACTCACTATAATATACTATACTGAAGTCCTAAGGAAGGCCATATGAAAGCTAAACAGACTTGTAAAACAATGCTTGAAGACGACTTGAGGCTGAGTTGGGCTTAACCCTTTCGAGATACAATGACGCATTTCTTTTCTGATTTCTGGCTATTATTAGACGATTCAATTCAGATTAGGAAGGGTATATGGATGTCAGAGGCTTAATTGAGCTAGTCCTTACCCTGTCAATTAACCCCAGATCTCTCCAATTGCATAAGCTGCATACAACTGTCTTAAGGACAGCCAAAAATAACTGCCAAGATGCGGCATAATTCTCAAGCGATTAACTGCATGGAATTCCCAAATGTTGCAATAAAGTTTGTTTTGCGATTTTACGACGCTTAGGTTCATTCAGGTGTCTTATGTTTACCTGGCGAGCGTTAGCGTTCCTGGAAATTAAACCTTTGATGATAATGACGCATTTTGACAGTTTATTCTGGCTACCATTAACGAATATATAAAATTTAGGAAGAATTTATGGGACGACTATTTCAAGAATACAGTTATCTCTGACTTCCATTTATCCTTCCTAATCTGAATAAAGTCGTCTAGTTATAGTCTTAACCAAAAAAACGTAATCGTATCTTCTAAAGGTTAATTGAACTCTATTATTGTAGTTTTCATTATACTCTTCTAACTCTATCAGTCTACGATACTAACTCTATCAGTCTACGATAAGCGTTCCTTCAGTTAATTAATATTTGATGATTGTGTGTATTTTGCGAAAATCCTGTAGGAGTCTAATATTTCACCGAGATACTTTACCCTCTTTGAATTCTAATAGTCAGAAGATAAGTTAATTACTAATATCGTATAATGGTATTTAAAATATAAGGCGTATATCGAAACTGTATACTGCAGGGCCTAATATTAAATAACTTAACCTATAGAACTTTATCTTTTCTTTCAGATGTGGAAAGTCAACAGCGAAACAGTGGCAAAGCAGACTCTGCGGCCTCAGGGAAGATGATGGAGGGAGAGAAAGGAGATGCCAACAAATCCACTACCCTATCCACTACCGGCCGCGGATCTCTATGGCCATGGGTGGTAAGAGTTTCATATGTTTTCTTCATATTAATGGTTGCAAATAACATTAATGTTTACAGATGGCATTAAACAGTTAGGTGAGAATAAATTACTTCATTACTGTTTTCGGATGACTGCCTAAGGTTTGTTAGACTAAGATAAACGAGCGTATATTAGACTAGACTGCATTAGACGAGACCGTGCTAGACGAGACCGTGCTAGACGAGACCGTGCTAGACGAGACCGTGCTAGACGAGACCGTGCTAGACGAGACCGTGCTAGACGAGACCGTGCTAGACGAGACCGTGCTAGACGAGACCGTGCTAGACGAGACCGTGCTAGACGAGACCGTGCTAGACGAGACCGTGCTAGACGAGACCGTGCTAGACGAGACCGTGCTAGACGAGACCGTGCTAGACGAGACCGTGCTAGACGAGACCGTGCTAGACGAGACCGTGCTAGACGAGACCGTGCTAGACGAGACCGTGCTAGACGAGACCGTGCTAGACGAGACCGTGCTAGACGAGACCGTGCTAGACGAGACCGTGCTAGACGAGACCGTGCTAGACGAGACCGTGCTAGACGAGACCGTGCTAGACGAGACCGTGCTAGACGAGACCGTGCTAGACGAGACCGTGCTAGACGAGACCGTGCTAGACGAGACCGTGCTAGACGAGAATGTGCCTCGGCGAGACCGCGCTCGGTGAGACCGCGCTCCGCGAGACAGCGTTAGATAAAAGCGTGTTAGACCAGTGCACTAGATAAGAATGCGCTAGATGAGAGCGTGCTAGACGATCGCAAGTTAGATGAGAGTAGCTTAGGCTAGACTAGGGTATTTTTTAAAATAT
The DNA here is from genome assembly GCA_032716605.1 of Paralithodes platypus. Taxonomy (NCBI): domain Eukaryota; kingdom Metazoa; phylum Arthropoda; class Malacostraca; order Decapoda; family Lithodidae; genus Paralithodes; species Paralithodes platypus. The sequence continues at coordinate 4,905,403 of CM064487.1, forward strand.
ACTAAGTTAGGCTAGGTTATGTAGAGCAAGAGTTATATTACGCCATGATATATTTGGCAAGGTTATGTTTGTTTACATTTTGGTGGAGGGTTTCTGTTTTACCTCCAACTTCAAGATTGCAGGCTTATTTCCAGTAGTCCTGAGATTATCGAATGTAGATGTCAAGATTTTTTTTTTTTTTTTTTTTTTTTTTTTAATATTCCAACTACTTACTCCCTCTCGGGCATAGACTGAGAGCCTGCACACTCTACCGCTGAACACGGTGAGGCCCGTGAAGTCTTGAATATGTTAAGCTGTTATTGCTGCACTAGATGGCAGCACCCTATCTAGACAAGCCACACAGGTGAACCCAAAAGATTTATATATTGGGACACGTTAACACTATATCTGGTCTGAAGTGTTGTGAGTTATATTATAATTATTATTGAGGATTTCGCTTGCTTTTGCCGTTTTCGAGTAATGTGTTGTAGTGTGTTCCCTAGGCTAGGTTAATTGTTCCCTTCAGGCTAAATTTGTACCCGGCATATGATGATTTTTGTTCCCAAGTTGCAGGCTCGCTATTGCTCACCCAGAAAAAAGTAAGACGCCCGAATGGAGTGAGGCGTCCTGTTATTGCCAAAGTATTGGGATGAAACGTCCTAAGATCTCCAAACAAATGGAAAGATCCAAAAAGATCGTCCTTAACCAAATAGGGTGAAGTTGAATTAGTTAAGCTTAAACTGCTAGGTTAAGTTTTGGGAAGTTGAAATAAGTCTATTGTTAAGTATGCCATTGAGATCAAGGGCTATAGTTGAAATGGCGTAGTGACAAAGTTCAATATCAAATTCTATACCACTTGACCCTTTGAAAGAGTATGACGCATTTTGACCGTTTATTTTGTCTATCCTTACACGATGATTGTATGCAGTTTAGGAAGGGTCTGTGGGAAATTAAGAGTAAAGACTACCTCAATTACCGTTCTGACTCCCTCATACCCTTCCTTATCTGAATAGAATCGTCTTCATAATAACCAGAATAATAAAAGCTCATGGAATAACTATCGATAATATAGCCATTCTAAGCTGTATATAATGGCTCTCCCGACATCGTACATTGTCTGGCCCTAATGCCCGGTCGGGAACAGACATAACCCTTTTTTACTACTTCCGGATTCCCCCCCCCCCCCACCTCTCTCTATCTCTCTCTCGGTCTCTCCCAGTTTGAATACCGTAACTTAAATACTGCGTACATCGTATAAAACCTATTTTTGTTTGTATTATATTAGTTTAAGCAGACCACTGAGTTCCACAAAAGAACTCTCATAGGGCTGGCCCGAAGGATTTGATCAAGATGGACAACTAATCAAGTCAAGATAGATAGGGAAGGGTAGGAGGTGAACAAATTTGGGAAGGTGAAGACACGCAGACATTTCTCGCTATTTCATCAGTTCAGCCAGACCACATGAGCTCCACATCAGAGCTCTTATAGGGCAGGGCCGAAGGATGGAGCAAGAACTGCTACACTGCAGCACCAACCAAGAAGTGGTGCGAAGAATGAAATATCAGGACTAAGGTATACAAAATTCACAGCGAGATGCAAAAAATGCATTACCGAATGGAATAAAGTCAGCTCGGCTACATCAGCAACCGAAGAGACAAATCAGGTCAGGAGTCTACTACCTAGCCAGGCCAGGGAGACATGAGATAGAGGTTGCCCGAGAACAACCAAATGGGACAGAATAAGAATAGAAGGGGAAAAACATAGAGAAATGGAAAAACTACTCAAAATTAGTCAAGCTGACGACGAAAGCTCGAGGGGAGAGAGGAAGGGTAATTACCACAAGCATCCCCCATTAAGCCCCAGTCGCCGGCCCGGAAGCCCCCCCAACCGCGCCAAGGAGAGTAGTAACAGGGGGGTAAAACTTAATAATAGATATATAATACATGCAGTATTCATTATATAAAGTCTATTTTAGAAGCTTTATGATAAATAATAAGCTATTTATGTGGTACAAATCAACCCATTATCTTATTCAATGTAATGTATATCTGGCTCAGAAATGATTTTTAGTAATAAAGTAAATGAATATATAATTAAATGCAAATCATTGTTTGAAGATCACTGTTCTAGATGCGTTGTGTATTTGAGCTGATGATTATTAAAGTGTCAGGAATCTCTGTAGTTGATATCACTTTCACAAAGGTCTCGGCCGACACTGTTGCGAAGTTTGTACTCCTTGAAGGTCGTAGTTAGAAGGAATCTGGCGGGGGACATGCTTCTGGGCGTTGATGGTGATTTGAGGAGTCGCAAAGGGCTGCTTGAACTTGAAAACTCTGCCAGTGTGGCTTGCAAATAATCTGTTATGAACAATATGAGAGGGGTATTCATTGTATGCATGACGGTTGTACCTGTAAATGTAGTAAGAGTGCTAGGGGTTAAGGGGAGAATTTCCACTTTATGATTTTTTGTTTCTGGACCCCTTTCTCCCTCATGTTTAGCCACATTGCTTTTGAGATCTTAAGAAGTTCGCCCCATTAGTTTGGCGATTTTAAGAACTTTCAACCAATTTCTGTCAATTTTAAGACCTTTCGTGCCATTTAGGTGTCTATTTTTTCCTGACGACCGATAGCAAGCCTGTAATGTAAGAGGCACCGGCCTTTGGCCGGGATATTTTTCTACCGAAAAATTTACACATTTATCTTGAATGGGTGTCTAGGGTGTGTAATTTGAAGCTTGATGGAGGTCTAGGGAACAAACTAGAAACCTCCTCTTAACATAGTCAGCTGATCACTAGTTGTAAATGTAGTGAAAGGGGTGTCAGATAGCATGAGCGCTAGTTTTATATGTTGGTGTGCTAGTTGTCAATGTACCGTAGTTCTTAAGGGTCCCCAGTTCTCGTGTAATAGTTTTGGGTTCTTGAGAGCATCGTCAGGGCTATTGCTGATTGGCTGCTCTTGGCCTGGGTAGTACCAACTTCTTAGCCGTAAGTTTTCGGGCAGCAAGTTGAGAACTATGCTTATACTAGAAGGATGAGACAGGTCATTAGGTCATTATATTATGCGAGGGTTCTCTGGTCGCTCCCAGTTCTCCCCAGTGTAGCAATGGTAAGGGCAGACACCATCATATCCTGGCATATCAGTAACATTTTATTACATACTCAAATTTGATCAAATACGTCTTTTAGAAAGCTATAGCATCTGCCCATCTTTATAATTTCTGTAGCATCAAAATGTATCATTGCAGGACGATGAGGCCTTTCTGTCAATAAGGTCATCATTGGACGATTAATATTATTAAATATGGAATTCAGAGGCCAAATTAAATATTTAAATTCTTCCTCTGCGAAGTATAATAGTCTGTTATCCATAATAGTTACTTGATGGCTTATATCATTAAGGATTACTCTTACAAATTCATAAGCCGCAATTACTAATGACATTGTTCACTCCTGCCTCTAATACTGAATTGGAACTCAAGGCAGACAGCCCAATCACATTACTTCTCGTTATGATTCCACTTAATGTAATTATTTATCAAGGGATCCAATTCCTATTGCGTATCAGTACACTTGCCTTCACGTCCAACCGTCACAAAACTTCCTTTATATATGCAATTAATTATTTTAACGATTATGTAATGGCAACTAAGATACAACATCCTAATTGTTTGCCTTGTTAAAATCTGTATTTAAGCTCTCCAACGTTTATGGAGATATCTAATTTTATATATATATATATATATATATATATATATATATATAATAATTACCTCTGTAACAGCCAGAAATGTGGGCAGCTGTGCGTCACTTGGACTTTGGTTTGTTTCCAGAATATATATTTATAAAATACAATACTTGGACCTACTATTGGTAAGTGTGAAGAGAGTGTGAATATATGCACATGAAACATGATAGAGGTTGCATATTTAGGGTAAATTGAGGCATAATTGGGGTTTCCTGGTAGCGTATTGGATAGCGTGTATAGTTCACAACCGAAAGGATCGGAGTTCGATTCCCTGGCGGGACATTTGAGGCAGTCCCCTAACTCTGTGCCTTTGTTCAACTACAGCAGAATAAACAAATTAAGCGTTTTGTTGTGAAATCCCGCTTGGGATTGGCGACCATGCCGAAGTTGCCTGAAACTTTGGTAAGGATCTTGATAGTAGTTGGAAGGGTACTTCCCGGCTTACCTCAACCTTCGAATTCATATTTGTTTTCACCAACCCACCAATGAATTTACAAATAAACCTAACTAGTGAAATCAATGAAAGTAATGAATACCTGTTGTACTCCAAAGACTCGTGCCATATGTCACAAACGCTCGCTAGGTCCGAACTAGCCTTCAGTGATAAAGTCCATGGAAAGTACTGAACAAGAGCTTTCCTCGTGGTGTCGTCTCACTCAGGTGTTAATGAGGATGTGTGATGTATAGTTTTATAGATCACAAGCAATCCAGGGTAAATATGATTCTGCCCTCTCTCCTGGTAATTTTCTTATCGCTCTGTTCTCCAATCCGACCATTCCTGATAAAGTTTCCTGAAAAAGAATGCAGCTCAGTTATGTTAGGTTAAGCCCCGTCTCCATCATCTCCAGCTTCCTTCCTCACTCCCAACTACTTCCTCTATTCTCCTCCCTGTTTCGAGTCATTGATGTAATAACGTTGATTATTCGTTTCTTTCCTGCTTCTTGTCATGTTACTAGGTGTTTCAGCCAAATAGTGAAAAATCTGAGCTTTTTCAGTAACATGGCCTCCTGTATATTGTCTACCTCTAGATGATTATATTTAGTTTAGCTGGGGGAAGTTCAGAGAATTGATGCCAATCCTGACCATGAAAAGAATGCCTCTCCCCCTGAAGGGAAAGGTGTATGCCTCATGTGTTAGAAGTGCAATGACGTATGCCTCAGAAACATGGGCCGTTAAAGTAGAGGATGTCAACAGAATGGAGCGTAATGAGATGAGAATGGTGAGATGGATGTTTGGGGCCAGGCTACAGGATAGAATAACAAATGTTGAGCTGAAGAGACGTTTAGGTATAAAGAGTATTAGCGAGGTGATGCGTACAAGTAGACTGGGATGGTATGGACATGTGGAGAGAATGGATGAACAAAATTGGGTGAAAAAATGCAGGTCTGTGATTGTGGAGGGAGCTGCACCAAGGGGTGGACCGAGGAAGACCTGGGATCGGACTATACGCGCCGATCTCAAATCCAAGAACTTGACAAGTGAAGCAGCCCTTAACAGGGTTGCCTGGAACGCCGCCATTAGGACAAGAGACTGAAACTGCACTGATGTGTGGAACACTCGGTCTTAAAATGTTATGTATGTAAAGGAATACTAGCCATAAATGGATAAAATCTATACAGTTCATTCAATTTCAACAAACGTTTTGTTTTTACTTAATAAAATCGCCATGTACTAGTCAGGGCATGAAAGAATGTCATGGTATACTAAAAGTGCTTTGGATTTGTTCAATTAAGATAATCATAATACTAAATGGGTCAAACATCTTGGTGCATTCGAAATACTTCACTTCCGAATCAAATATTCTGTGCAAAGAAGCACGGTATAAAATATAGGTTCAACACGTGTATTTGTGGAACTTTGTATATAATTATATATATTTGTCTAATTAATATAAATTAAAAGTTTGAAAAATATCTAGGAAGAGCTTTAAAACAAATTATATTGGTGTATTTTTAAGGCGTATTGTAGGAAATGTATGTTTTAATGTGCATTTCCATTTTGAAACTTGCCATAGGGTTATATAATATAACACTACCATTGAAACACACACACACACACACACACACACACACACACACACACACACACACACACACACACACACACACACACACACACCACACACACCACACACACACACACACACACACACACACACACACACACACACACACACACACACACACACACACACACACACACACACACAACACACACACACACAACACACACACACAACACACACACACACACACACACACACACACACACACACACACACACAACGCACCTAATATTCAGTCATTACGAGTATTTTATCATATTTACCTTGCTCAGTAAAAACATGTACAAGGATAAACTTTAACGACCCGCCATTTACACCTTGCAGATCCGCTAATCCAAACAATTCAAATGAGTCCATTTTAATATAATAAATGATGCCATTTATAAAGGGAAAACATATCTCCATAAAGCAAGAGTATCCGGTGCCACCCTTTAGTGGATCATTTCATCTGACAATATATGCAGTAGAATAGTAGATAGATAGATCGGGTGTCCAGATATTTTGACTCGACATACTTTGATTTTGGCTCAGTGTCATCCATTCAACATTTGACATTTGTTACAGGCAATTTTGCCTTCTGTAACAATAATTATTGAAAATATACACATACATACACGCACATACACAAAGTATCGTTTCATTTGAGTTGGATACGAATTCAAATTGCTGATTAGCTTAAGCTGGTGTCACACTAGCAAGTTTATCGGCTACAAGTACTTAAGCCGGCGTCACACTAGCAAGTTTATCGGCTACATGTACTTAAGCCGGCGTCACACTAGCAAGTTATCGGCTACAAGTACTTAAGCCGGCGTCACACTAGCAAGTTTATCGGCTACAAGTACTTAAGCCGGCGTCACACTAGCAAGTTTATCGGCTACATGTACTTAAGCCGGCATCACACTAGCAAGTTTATCGGCTAAATGTACTTAAGCTGGCGTCACACTAGCAAGTTTATCGGCTACATGTAGTTAAGCCGGCATCACACTAGCAAGTTTATCGGCTAAATGTACTTAAGCTGGCGTCACACTAGCAAGTTTATCGGCTAAATGTACTTAAGCCGGCGTCACACTAGCAAGTTTATCGGCTACATGTACTTAAGCTGGCGTCACACTAGCAAGTTTATCGGCTACATGTACTTAAGCCGGCGTCACACTAGCAAGTTTATCGGCTACAAGTACTTAAGCCGGCGTCACACTAGCAAGTTTTTCCGCTACATGTACGGACACTTAAGGGGAGATTTCCACTTGAGGGATTTTTTTCTTTACCTCTTTCTCCCTCATGTTTAGCCCTATTGCTTTAGAGATTTTAAGACGTTCGCCCCATTAGTTTAGCGATTTTAACAACTTTCACCTCATTTATGTCAGTTTTAAGACCATTCGTGCCATTTAGGTGTCTATTTTTTCCTGGCGAGCGATAGCGAGCCTGTAATTTAAGAGGAACCGGCCGGCGGCCGGGACATTTTCTACTGAAAAATGTAAAAATTTATCTTGAAAGAGGGTCAAGGGGGTGTAATTTCAAGCTTGATGGAAATCTAGGAAACACACTAAAAATCTGCCCTTAAATACCCTACAAGTTATTATCTTATTGAGGTGAATTTGGTTGTTTATTGGTATATTTAAATGGACTGTAAACGACTAAGAGCTATAAGAGAAAATAATATATATATATAGTCATAATGAAAAAGAAAATCCGATAGTAAGCCTCGATTATTGCGACTTTTGATTGATACTGTGACTTTTGATACATTCTCAGCTAAAGTGTTCGACTGATACAGGCTTTTGTGTTCGTAATTGTACTGACATAATCATGCATATTCCCCCATTATATAGATAAGCATTAAAATCTCCAATATTCCCACATTGCTTTGCAGTAGCATAAGAAGTATACACCATTCGTGGTTGCAACATCTGCCTGGTTTGCAATTTCAATGCGTCAACTTCATCGCATTATGGCCGGCGTGCAATATACGTTCGCTGTATTGTTCCTAATTAACTTCACCATTCCTCCAAGCAGACAGCCCATGAACATAACTTCCCATTACGATCACACTCTGGTCTTATAGCTTTCCCGGAATACATGAGAGCCATTATCGTTAAAGGGAGAATGTGTATTTATTGGTCGATTTAGATTTATTTGTTCTAGTTTCCTCCAGCAAGGTTAAAAAAAACACCCTTTCTAGATAAATGTGTAAATTTTTGGTAGAATAATGTACCGGCTGAAGGCCTGTTCCTCGTAAATTACAGACTTGCTATCGCTCTCCAGGAAAAAATAATCTAAATGGCATGTAAGGTCTAAATATTGAAAAAGAAATAGGCGAAAAGTCTTATAATCGCCAAACTAATGGGCCGAACGTCATGCATATGAAAACTAATGGTGCTAAACATGAGCGACAAGGGGACCAGAAAAATCAACCAACTCCCCTTAAGAAGTTTTTATGTTTTGCCTAATAAATATTTAATCGTGATTCAGACAATAGTTACTGTTCTAATTAGGATTGTAGATTGTTGCATACCTGTAAGAATTGAATATGTACTATAATAATAATATTGTGGTGAAATAAACGGACTATAGTCTGTTCCAAATAGGTAGGCCAGAACTCTTGAACATTAACCTCAATATCTCACGAACGACTATAGTAATCGAGCTAACATTTTTACCATTTGAGAAGAGTCAGCCAGGGAATAGGTGTGGAAATATACAGCCCATTTGCTCTAGCCCTTTTTTAGTTATAGTGGTTAGAGTTACTGATTTCTGGCCCACTTTGTTGGAACAGGGTAGACCGAATGCATCAGTAACCCAGGCTGCATGGACTACATAACTAATAGAATAGTACATATCGAGATCTGGAACAATTACTCCACAGACTATAGTGTATTCGCTGTAAGTAGGCGAGAAATCATGACCTAACCTCTGTAACTCAAAAACGACTAGAGTAATAGAGCTAATATTTCTACCATTTGGGAGGAGTCCGTCAAAGAATAGATGTGGAAATGTACAGCTAATTTGCTATAGCCCTTTGAGTTAGAGGATAGAGGTCATGATTTCTCACCAACTTACAGCGAATATACTATAGTCTGGAGTAATTGTTCCAGATCTATATGTACTAGCCTACTCTATTAGTTATGTAGTCCATGCAGCCTGGGTTACTGATGCATTCGGTCTAGTGCATGCAGGAGGTGGTGCATTCACCCCAATATGCCCAAAATATGTTGCACTAAATTTGTATTTTATTTACAGCTACTGACAAATGTTCGTGAGCTCTTGCAAGTTTCTTCATGCAAATATGTACATTCAGATTGTTGTTCTGATGAAATCACCTATACATTAATAAATACATATATATTTATCAATATAGAGAGGATTTGATCTGAACAAAAAATGTAAATGGTCCTATTCGCAAAAAGAGAATCGCAGAAGCTCACGAACATGTGTGAGTAGCTGTAAATACGTTGATTTTGCTAGTATATAATTATGTGATACTGACAAGACCATACAGTAGTGGAATTAAACGTTCTGGAATCAATATATACATAATCTCCTCTCTCTCTCTCTGGCTCTCTCTCCTGTATGTATTTTACGAATATGAAGGTAGAAAATAGAAATAATACTTATATCATGAGCATGCATAGGCACAACACACAAAATATAGATAATCCAATTACCAGTATAACAACACACATATTAGACTGCCTTTAGTTGTGTCACGTTATTTATGTATTGCGTTACATATGTACTGAATCACATACCTTTTACGCAACCCCTATATCCGGCTGTATTGTAACCCTGATCAAAGGTTGAGAGGAAACTGAAAGGAAACTAAAATCCTCGTAAGTTATTCTTTGACCTCAATATTTCTGTATGGTATAGAGTGGAGTTCTTGGGGAAATTTATATTTTGGTAATAATTTAGCACGATTTTAGTTTCCTCCCTAGATCTCCCAAGTTTACAAAAAATTACCCCACCATCCCCCATAGATATATATTTGTGCATTTTTCGGTAGATAAAGGGCATGGCTGATGGCCGGCTCCTCTTAAATTACTAGCTTGCTATCGCTTTCCAAGACAAAATCGACACCAAAATGTAACGAAAGGTCTTAAAATCGCCAAACTAATGGAGTCAACGTTATAAAATCTCAAAACTAATGGGGCCAAACATGAGAGAGAAGGTGACGCTGATCAAAGGTGTAGGCGACAAAAGGAAACTGAGAGAAAACTAAATCCTCGTAAGTTTTTCTTTGACCTCGATATTTCTGTTTGGTAGACTAGAGCCTTTAGGGAGATTGTTTATTTATGTATATATTCATTATTTACTTTAGTTTCCCCCTTAGATATCTAAGCTTTAAATTATACTAATAATGGGTATTTTATTTTTATTTGTTTTTATTTTATTTTTAGGTACAAAAATACCCCGACCAAAGACCAGTTGTTCCTAAATTACAGGATGGTTATCGCTCGCCATGAAAAAATCGACACCTAAATGGCACAAAAGTTCTTAATTGTGACAAAGAAATGGGGCGAAAGGTCATAATATCGTCAAACTAATGGAGCCAAACTTTTTAAAATCTCAAAACCAATGGGGCCAAACATGAGGGAGAAGGTAACGCTGATCAAAGGTCTTGGCGACACAAGGAAACTGAGAGGAAACTAAATCGTGGTAACTTTATTCTTTTGACCTCTATATTTTTGCACAGCTGGCCAAACAAGTCGTATAGGGTAGACTAGAGGAGATTTTTTTTGTTATTATTATTTATTATTATTATTATTATTATTATTATTACTATTTTTATTATTATTATTATTATTATTATTATTATGATTTGTATTATTTATATTATTTGTTTTCTCCCTCCCTAGACCCACATCAAATGCTGTAAAAGATACACCCAGCAAATGAGACGAACATTTTCAAATCTCCAAACTAATAGGGCTAAACATGAGGGAGAAGGGGGTCCGGAAAAAAAAATCCCCTTAGCCTAATCATTTGTGCACTTGGTTGGTTGCATTATCAATCTTGTGCAATATGTTGATCTCCCCATACGAATTGACCACTTGCAAGATTTGTCAACTAAAATATTGCCGACTCACACCCAATCAAGCATAATGTTTACTTTTTGTCGAAAGAAATGTGTCCTAACTGAAGGCAGATATCTGATATGTTACAGGCTCACTATGGCTCACCAGGAAAACAAAAATGACACGGAGGTTCTAAATGTTCTTAAACAAATGGGGCGAAAGGTCTTAATCGCCAAACGCCTGGTCTAATTATAGTGAACCGACTGGATACGTGATGAACGGCCAAATAACACCAGTTGCTGCTTGCATTCCTATTCCGTTGCCTACCTTGCATTGAATATATAAGTTATCTAAATTCAACGGCTGGAAAGTTAGCTTAGAAATATTTACACACATAATATAAATAGCCTAAAATATAATAAATAAAAATCTTAAAATAACGCATGTAAACACACAAATATTAAAAACAGTCTTGTAAGTGATTTCATAATTTAGTTTGGTAATACCTAAGTAGAATAATAAACACAAACAATAGCCCAGCAGATGCCCGAATAAAACTTTCCCCTTCGTAAATTATAGCCACATTAAAACTCGGTTAACAGGGCAAATCATGACACTACATTACTTGTTCCGAATATATCAGGATAACATTTACAGTTAGAACAATAGGAAGAGAGGCACGCAGTTCATTGACCCGGATCTTCATTTTCCAAACTATATTTTCCCAACTAACTTTTATGCATTATTCTGTTTCGCAAATTCCAGCTTATCCGAATCCTCGGCACTGAGGTGATAACTTTTTGCCTACATTTTCCAGTTTATAATCTCACACACACACACACACACACACACACACACACACACACACACACACACACACACACACACACACACACACACACACACACACACACACACACACACACACACGTACGTCAACAAAGTGGCACGGAAGGTCTTGATTTTGATAAAGAAATTGGACGAAAGGTTTTGAAATCGACAAACTAATGGGGCGAACCTCTTAAAATTTCAAAATCAATGGGACTATACATGAGGGAGATGGGGTCCAGCAAAAGCAACCTCCCCCCCCCCCCCTCCCCTGTAATCTCGTTGTCGATAACAGCTTGTGATGTCTGATGCCAGAATAAGTTGCGGATCAAAAGGTGACGATAAAGGCCTTCCGGAAAATCTGGGATAAACCTTTCTGTACTGGTGACGTCTATATTATTGTATTTAATTTTTACAATTTCATGAAGCTTAGGAAGGATATACGGTAGGTAGAAGGATTAAGTCTGTAGCCTTTTAATGGGTAGGCATCCTTCCTAAGCTGAATGAAACGGTAATAGTTGCTAGAATATAAGGAAATGGGTACTGAATGCGTTAACGAAGAACTCTTGTTAGTGTATTTCAGTCCTACTTACTCATGCAGGAGCTCTGGGAAATAAGGGATTCAGAAGCAGGGGAAAGAGAGTTACATTATGGCCTAATTCATGCAGTATGCTAATGAGACTAGGGCTAACAAGGTCCAGACGGCAGAACTCGGGGCACCATATTCATAGCGACTCTCACCGAAACCTACTGTGTGTTAATGAAAGGAGGAGGGATTTGCATACCTATATAAATATGTGTAACCCTCTCGACCAGATTATATATATTTTTTTTTAAACTCTTTCTGAAAATATATAGTCTTCATAGAACTCATATTGTAGCCATTAAGTGTTATGAGCTTTAATCAGCTGACGATATATTAATTTATGTGGTGTAGAAACAGCAATGGCTGCAACAGATGTGGGAATTAAGATACCAATGCAGAGCAAGGACCCAGTTTATTCAACGTTTCGCCTGAAGAAGCCTTACTGGCGAAACGTTGAATAAACTGGGTCCCTGTTCTGCATTTGTCTTAATTTCCATATTAATTCATATTTTCCAAATGACTTAGCTGATTTTCGATTATAGTCTAGAATATGAAACTTATATAATCATTTTATATAGTCATGTTTGTTATTTATGGAGTATTGATTAAATCACCATCCATGGAGGATTTATGAAAATGTGTCATTGCAATTGTAACCGGTTCGTATTGCTTGTAGAAGTATTGTATATGGCATTTATGTATCTGAATCGAGACCCAAATTTATCGGTCAATATTATTTACATTAGGCTTATGATTACTAATGGCATATGCCATTCTACAGACTATTTTGATCGATAAACTTACTCTGCAGTCAGTCATGGTTTTATCATAATTATGCAATTATAGTACTTTTATTCCAGCTGATGGAAAATTGGATCCCTTTGCAACTGATTTATCGATGCTCAATACAAGTAGATAAGAAACTACAACATACCTACGCCATAATAATGCCACGTCCTTATAGTTAACAACATATTTCGCTTTAACATCTTCGTAATACTTGACTAATAAAGATGAGGACGTGACAATTTTCCATCAGATGAAAATATAGACTTCGTAGTTTCACTGTTGTATTCGTTGTCAATATAAGAATAGTTTAGTTGCTCTCTGTATTATGCATACATCCAACTATAAATATCTGTATCCAAATATCCATAATAACTAGTATAAAATGCTAAAGATAATTAAATACCTGACGAAGTTAATTAATGTTTGTAGATATTATCAATCGTTGTCATGTGCAGTACTTATAACTGTGTTGATGGTGTAATGGTTAGTGTTTAAGATCTGTATGTGTAACCCAGGTTCGAATCCCGGTAGGATCACATGTTTTCATTAATTTCATTGGGAGGTGTTTGATGTTGGGGGTGAATTTAATAAATTAGAATACTAAAATGGAAAATATGTAAGAAGGACTATTTCAGCTACATGGGCGAAGTATCGATCATACTCCGCCTCAGGAATGGATGATAATGTCGCACCAAGAAGTCTAAGAAGATCTATACGAGTAGTATAACGTCCACTCCCGAAGGCTGCACCAGCAATCTCGGCTTACAATAGATCGGGCGGAGATACATTCATGTCTCCCATTCTGGATTGTGGTCTTTCTCGGATGGAAGAGTGTGTGATCGCTCGCTTTCACGCTCCTCTCTCTATACGCACACTGAAAAGAATATGAATAGTCTCTTTGTTATGTGAGTGACTTGCTTCGTGTCTTGTCTGCTTTTCTATTTTCGCTGCCTCTCTGTTACTGGATGGCATGTCACAAAAAATATGAAGTCTTTTTGTTCTGTGAGTCTTGCTTCGTTGTTTTGACTGCCTTTCTGTTTGTCTGCCAATCTATCTTGCCTGCCCCTCTGTAAGTGAAAGTAATCTTGGATTGTCTGTTTGTCGACCAGTTTCTTGTCTGCCTACACAAACGTATGTCCTCCCATCTGCTTGCCTATTTTGCTGTCGGCTTATACTGTCTGACTGCCTAAAGTTCATTCAAGCTAACGTGGCAAAAAATTGTAACACCAAATTGTTATACTATATATTGTATATATGTTATATTATATAATTATATTATATTATATGGCTAAACAAATTGCTAGAAAGTCAGCGTTACAAATTTCTGCCAGGTTATCTTGCATGGACTTTAGTTATTGTCGTTTTAAATCCTGTTGTGCCCGCCCCTGTCTGGCTCTTTAATAGTGTATGACTGTGTAGTTAACGATGTACAGTATATCAGTTATGTATTGTGGTGATTATACATAATAATGTTTGTTCCTAGTTAAATATTGCGCGCGCGCTCTCTCTCTCTCTCTCTCGCTTTCTCTCTCTCTCTCTCACTTTCTCTCTCTCTCTCTCACTTTCTCTCTCTCTCTCGCTTTCTCTCTCTCTCTCACTTTCTCTCTCTCTCACTTTCTCTCTCTCTCGCTTTCTCTCTCTCTCGCTTTCTCTCTCTCTCGCTTTCTCTCTCTCTCGCTTTCTCTCTCTCTCGCTTTCTCTCTCTCGCTTTCTCTCTCTCGCTTTCTCTCTCTCGCTTTCTCTCTCTCGCTTTCTCTCTCTCGCTTTCTCTCTCTCGCTTTCTCTCTCTCTCGCTTTCTCTCTCTCGCTTTCTCTCTCTCGCTTTCTCTCCTCTCTCCTCTCTCTCTCTCTCTCGCTTTTCTCTCTCTCTCTCTCTCTCTCTCTCTCTCTCTCTCTCTCTCTCTCTCTCTCTCTCTCTCTCTCTCTCTCTCTCTCTCTCTCTCTCTCTCTCTCTCTCTCAACCACTGTGCACTTTAGCTCCCAAGTTTGTTTACCTCGAGCCAACACTGGTCAGTCCAAGAGATCCTCGAAACCTTTCAGTAAGATGGAATCACTTCATATTGCCTTGGCAAACATTGGAAATAAATATATATAATGTAAGAAATGTTGTTCAATGCTAAGATACATACATACTTACGGGTTTAAAGACCGCCGAAAGATAGTGCCGAATAAAAGGTGTTGATTAATTTTAGATTTTATAACTAAGAGTATTTACATTTACTTCTGCTTAAATGTTCTTCAGTAAAAAAAAAAACGTGGATTGAATAATCGAAGCTTTATTGCTTACAATAATCACCGTACATACATTCTCCAAAGACTGAATTGTTTTTGCGTACATCCTTATTTAATTTGTCATAACTTCATGAATTTTGTTTGGCTAATTACTTTGTTTTCAATTGTCCCACGTTACTTCTTCTTTCTCTTCCTTCTTCCCTCTTTTTCTCCCTCATCCCTCCATTTATACTTTCCTCCCTATTTCTCTCTGTACCCCTGTTAAATCTCTCCTACCTCCCCATCTATCTCCCCCCTCCCCATCTCTTCCCCACCTACATCCCCTTGTCCTCATTCTTCCTCCTCATCTCTCTCCCACTCCAACATCCCTCCCTGTATTCCTCTCCCCCTTCTACATCTCTCTCCCCTGCCTCCCTCTTCTTTAATGTTCCCCTTTTCCTCCTTCCCTCCCTTCCTGCGTCTCTCTCCGTTTTTTCTCCCTCCACTCTTTCCCTCACAAATCATCCTCCCCTTTTTGTCCTCTTTCTCTCCCTCTCCTCTCTCTCCCAAACCCTCCATCCCTACCAACCCTTCTTCAGTCTCCTTTCTCTCCCTCTTCCTCTCACTCGTCCCTTTCTCACAAATTCTCCTCCTCAGACTCTTCTTCTCTCCCTCCTCCATCCCTCTCCCATCCCTCTCCCATCCCTCTCCCCTCCTCTCTGTCCCTCTCTCTCCCTCACCTTCTTCCTCCTTCCCTCTCACTCAAACCCTCCCCCCCCCCCCCCCTCTCTCCGTCAGCCCCAATCTGTTTACCCCCGTCATCAAACCAGGCCGCCTCTATTGCTTCTCCTTCCCCCTATTAGCAGGTTGATTGGCCCCGAAAGACCTGCCGACAGCTACTAAAAGGACACAGCGGGCGGAAGTTTGACAAGTTTATTATATATATATTTTGTTTATTTTATTTGTTTTTATTTTATTTCTAGTCATATATTTTGTCACCCACTTCATTACGTCATTTTTCAGGGTGCGTGAGCTATGTTTATTTGGTGGTTAAATTTGGGTTGCTCTTCTACCTTAAAATGTGACGTGCCGTAAGAATCCCCTCCTCATCCCAAAACACCTGAACTAATTGCATCCCCGAGTAGAATACATTAAGGGGAGAGAGTAGTTTATTTATGTTTATATTTACAAATATTATTTAGTTTCCTCCCTAGACCTCCATCAAGCCTAAAAATATACACCCAAGACGTCCCTCCGAGATTAATTTATGTATTTTTCGAAAGAAAATTACTCTAGTCGAAGGCCGGTTCCATGTAAAATTCAAGTTCGCTATCGCCTGCCACGAACAAAATCGATACCTAAATGCACCAAAAGTCAGACAAAAATACCAAACTAATGGGGCGAATTTCTGAAAATCTCAAATACTAATAGGACTAAACATGAGGGAGAAGGTGATCAGGACTCCCCTCCCTCTCTCTGTTAACCCTCACTATACCAGCAACGTCTCTTCATTTGAGTTCATCTACATTTAGACGATATTATGAAGCTTAAGAAGGATATAATATGATAGCTCAAAGAATTAAATGAGATAGTCTGTAACCTTTCAATTGTTAGAAGTCTTCCCTTAGATGAATAAAATAATCTATTAGTAGCCAGCGTGTTATGAAGAGGACGTCACCAGTACTGAATGGGTTAAGGGGACCAAACTGCAGCTACTTAAGTGGTGACATTCATATATTGTCTATTTGCATGAATTGGTTATCCCGTTCAGTACTGGTGACATCCTTTTAATTTTATTCTGGCAATTATTAGACGATATTATTCAGCTTAGGAAAGACCTCTAGCGATAATACGGCTTCAAACAATCTCAACCAACCCTTTTAACTACCACATATCCTTCTAAGCTGCACAAATTCGTCTAAATATAGCTAGAATTTAATCTAACACGTCGCTGGTACTCAAAGGGTTAAATGTTGCATGAGATTGGATAAGGGCACTTCTGGCCGATTTGATATAATTTAGCTGAAGCTAGGCGGTTACAATCCAACACATAAACATTCATTACAACTGTATTTACCGTCAGTACAAACTAGCTAGAACATAAGAGGTTGATAAAGCTTTGTGTCTCCCCACTTGGACACTTGATCCTCAGTTTTTGGGGGGACAAGCAGCCTAGAAGGGTCACTAGACCTGTTGTTGCTTGATTTTCTTTGTACTCCTTTGTACACTATCTAGTAGCCTCGCCTTCTTCCCCATCCACACGTTATGTAACTGGCACACATTTCTAGATTTAGTTAAGGAGAGATGGGCGTATTTATTTGCGCATGTTTGTATTTTTTTACTATTTTAGTTTCCTCCGTAGACCTCCATCAAAGCTTATAAGAACACCCTTCAAGACCCTCCTTCAAGATAAATTTGTACATTTTTCGATAGAAAAATTTCCCGGCCGAAAGCCGGTTCCTAATATAGTACAGGTTCGGTTTCGCTCGCCAGGAAAAAATCAACTAAATGACACGAAAAGTCTTAATATTGACAAAGAAATGAGACGAAAGGTCTTAAAAATTGCCAAAGTAATGGGCCGAACGTCGTAAAATCTGAAAACTAATGGGACTAAACATGAAGAAGGGGCACCAGAAAAACGACCCATCTCCCCTTAGATATTTTTCCTTGACCTACTCTTTTGCCTCTCATTCTCAGATTGTTTATCTTGCTTTCCTAACTTTTCCAGCAAAGGCTCTTGCACCAGCGGTGTTTCTTTTCATTGAATGTCCTTTGGCTATATATGTAGGTCATCCAAATATTATCCTCTCGCTATATAATTCCTTAGCTGCTCTCTTCTGAAATATTGCGTTAAATGTTGTTGCCCTTTCTACTCAAAATATATTGACTAAATGGAACGAGTTCAACGTATGGTTACCAAAATTATAGCTATTCCAAAGAAAAGAAGAACTAACGAGGAGCGTCTTAGATAATTAAATAGATATCCTTTAACCCATCGCAGATGAAGAGGTAATCGAATTAAAATCGAATTATCAAAGGCATCGGCAACATGAACTGTAATAGCTGTTCATTTGTGGAATGGCCTTCCTCGAAAGTCTGCAGCACCCTAGATTCATTTAATCACCACATAGACAAACACCTTGCCTTAAATCCGAAACTGGCTGCATTTGTAAATTACCGTTTTTGTCTGATACTTTCCCTCAGACACTTTGAGGATCACCGCGTATATAGATATATAACGAACATGTCACTCTTTGCCCCTGATACACAGAGGATCACTTAATTATAGCTGTGCTATGTTACTAACCCAATAGTCTCCAAATAACCTCTCCTAACCCTGCCATGGACAGCACAGCCAGGGCAGTATTTCCCTTTCCATTTTTTTCCCCGCTCTGAACCATTCTTTAACACTCTGAACAGCAGTGATTTAAAGGGCATGTATCCTCGAGGGGTCGCTAGAAATGTTTTTGCTTGATTTCGTTTGTACTATGTTCTCTCTTTCGCTCCTTTTCGCGCTCTCTCTCTCGATAAATAGATAGATAGATAGATAGATAGATAGATAGATAGATATAGACATAATAGGATAGAACTATATTAAATCACCAAAACGTAAATCACAAACGATATACCTAACCATATTATATCCTTCACATTTGTTTATCTTTAATTGTTTACATTCCCGATATCACTTTGTTCGTATGTTTTGTCTTCTGCCTTTCTTTTACTCCATATGTGTTTTGTATTCTATTTTTGTATTCCCTGTATTTCGTTTTTCTAATCTACTTATGTTCTTTGGTCTTCATTTTTTTTTTTTTTTTTTTTTCTAAATGTCTTCCTTAATATAATAATGAATCACATTAGTATAATATTAGAGAGAATTTTTTTATTTTTTTATTGATATTTGTTAATTGCTAAAGGTACATGCACAATAAGAATCGTGGTACAGAGAGAGAGAGAGAGAGACAGAGACAGAGAGAGAGAGAGAGAGAGAGAGAGACAGACAGACAGACGGACGTGCGAGGTGCGTCGGTCTAAAACAATTATTTCCTTAATCTCACTTTTTCCTCAGTCTCCTCCTACGTGCCATCCCTGCTTCATTTTTGCTTCCTTCAATTCCTTTCCCATTTAACTTTTATCCTTGTCTGTTTCATCACTATTTTCGGCTTTTTATGCTCTCTCTCTCTCTCTCTCTCTCTCTCTCTCTCTCTCTCTCTCTCTCTCTCTCTCTCTCTCTCTCTCCCTCTCTCTCTCTCTCTCTCTCTCTCTCTCTCTCTCCACTACCCTTATTACCCAAGTTGCACGACAGGGCGGGGGAAGTTTGACATTGCTGAAGGAGGGGATGGGAAGGGGGGGGATGAAGTTTAGCGAAGTTGGACGGGGGGGGGGGGGAGTAGCTGTATAGGTCACGGTGTAAAGTTACAGTATATATGTCGGGTAGATGTATAGGTAGATCGGGAGTAGATGCTAAGGTAGACTGTGAATTATGAGAGATAATTCAGAAGTTTGCTGGTCTGGGATGGAACAGGCTGATATCTGGGTGAATAGTGTGGTGGATGTGGCTGCCAATAGATCTCGGAGTTGGTAAGGTCAGGTGGATGTAGGTAGATAGAGGGGTTGATTAGATATACTGATTAACAAAGACGCGATCCGAAGGTTTAACGGGGTGGTATGGAACAGACTAACTTTTGACCGAATGATATTGGTCACCGAGGTACTGTTGGTAAAACAAAGGCGGCGGTGCGGGTAGATTAGCTTTGTTTGGTTATCTTTCAAAATGTATCGGGCAACATCATTTTGTTTATTTTTTTCTGCCATACTAATTTTGTCGCTTCTTATAATTATCTCGTTATTTATGTGTGTTTTGACTTCTCCATTTGTTATCATTCTTTCTTGTCTCGTCATTAACGATTGTTCTTCAGATGTGTTTAGTTTTTGTTTTACTCAACACTTTTTAGCATAGTCTGTCTCTCACAATTAGTATTTTTGTCCATATCCTACTCGCTCATCTGTTTGTTTTATATATTTATTAACTTTTACTTTTTTTCCGACATTTATTTTGGTTTTCTTTTCTGCACCGCATTCTCTACTCTTTTCTTCATTAGCAGATATGTCATATTTCCATAAATTCTTCTTCTAATCACTCAGAACATTAGTGAGCCATGTTTTAACCTTGAAACCCAATATCTAAAACATATGGGAGACAAAAAAAATATATATTAAAGTAAATTATAATAATAATAATAATAATAATAATGATTAATATAGTAAACAAATTAATACATAAAGAAATACCACAAAATAAATATAAAAATGTATTTTTGTCTCGTTTAGGTTCGATACAGATTGAAATGGTTGACTGGATACTATGTAGCACATGCCTGTACATCCTCATGGCTGGTGTTATGAGGTCCAATTAAGGGGGCCCACCTCGATTTTTTTTTCATTTTCTCTTTCTCGGGCTTCTATCCATTCGGCCCCATTCAGCCTACTGTTATAAGACTTTTATCCCCATCCAGGTGTCGATTCCTTCTCGGCGAGCGATAGCGAGCCAGCATTGTATGGAGAAACTCGGCTTCGCCGAAGATTTTTTTTTTTTAATTTACACATTTAGCCTGCTGTCAAATATTTTATAAAAATCGCCAGGTAAAAATCGACACCTGGATGGGGATAAACATCTTAAAACAGGGGGCCAAATGGATACAACCCAGAGAGCGTGAGAGAGAGACAAAAAAAACGAGGTAGGCCTAATTAACCTACTTGTGGAAGGAAATTAAGAGCAACAACAGGGGGGCTCGAGTCTGGGTGGTAAACTAATTCTGACCAGGTAGAGAGTGAGAGAGAGAGAAAAAGAGGGTGAAAGATTGAAAGTTAGATTTAGAGAGCGAGAGATTGAGTGGGTTAGAGAGAGAGAGATATGCAGGTAACATTGCAGCAGTAATTATTAACTTTTGTATGTATAAATCATTTGATATACATATGGTGTTAACCATTAGAACCCAAAGGATATACTGTATATATAATAATGCTACAAGACAAATTTCAAATTTCAAATATGAAAGAAATGGGGGTAGAGGTGAAAGTTAAGGGGGAAGGAAAACGAGCTGTAGAGGTAAGGATACAAACAATGACAACAACAATAGATGATGCAGAAAATAGAATATTCAGGATGAGAGAGTACAAAGGATTACGAAGGAAATCAAGCAACAACAGGTTAGTGACTCCTCTAGGCTGCTTGTCTTCCAAAACACTGAGGATCAAGTGTCCAAACAGTGGTTTAGAGTGGGTAAGGGAAAATTGGAAAGGGAACTACTGCCCTGAAGCTAATAACCGTGGCAGGATTAGGATGTTAATAATAATAATAGGGGACAGATGGGTTAGTAACATAACGCAGTTATACGTGATCTTTGGTATATCTGGAAAAACAAGAGTAACGTCTTGGTAATATATAATATCCTTGATGAATCTGAGGGGGGAATAAAATATAGTTATTCATTTACAAACGCAGTCAGTCGCGAGAGAGAGAGAGGTGAGAGAGAGAGGTGAGAGAGGTGAGAGAGAGAGGTGAGAGAGGTGAGAGAGAGAGAGAGAGAGAGAGGTGAGAGAGAGAGAGAGGTGAGAGAGAGAGAGGTGAGAGAGAGAGAGAGAGAGGTGAGAGAGAGAGAGGTGAGAGAGAGAGAGGTGAGAGAGAGAGGTGAGAGAGAGAGAGAGAGAGAGATAAAGAGAGGTGAGAGAGAGAGGTGAGAGAGAGAGGTGAGAGAGAGAGGTGAGAGAGAGAGGTTTGAGAGAGAGAGAGGTTTGAGAGAGAGAGAGGTTTGAGAGAGAGAGAGGTTTGAGAGAGAGAGAGGTTTGAGAGAGAGAGAGGTGAGAGAGAGAGAGAGGTGAGAGAGAGAGAGAGGTGAGAGAGAGAGAGAGGTGAGAGAGAGGTGAGCGAGAGAGAGGTGAGAAAGAGAGAGAGAGAGAGATGAGAAAGAGAGAGGTGAGAAAGAGAGAGGAGAGAGGGAGAGAGAGCTGAGAGAGAGAGAGGAGAGAGAGAGAGAGAGGATGAGAGAAGAGAGGTGAGAGAGAGAGAGGTGAGAGAGAGAGAGAGGTGAGAGAGAGAGAGGTGAGAGAGAGAGGTGAGAGAGAGAGGTGAGAGAGAGAGGTGAGAGAGAGAGAGGTGAGAGAGAGAGAGGTGAGAGAGAGAGAGAGGTGAGAAAGAGAGGGGTGAGAAAGAGAGAGGTGAGAAAGAGAGAGGTGAGAGAGAGAGAGGTGAGAAAGAGAGAGGTGAGAAAGAGGGGTGAGAAAAATACTGAAGGCAAGAGACCAAAGGCTTTTGAAAGAATGGAGAAAGTGTCACCAAGTTTACAGATTAGGTCAATTTCCTCCCTTAACTTGGCCTCCTCCGTTCTTGTTATATATATCCTTTTTGGTTGTCTGTAACCGGACACGAGTGGTGTCGCGCCGATTTTGTTATTTTGTTTATTAGATTCTATTATATTTTATTTATCAAATATTTATTTATGCATGTAATAATAATAATAATAATAATCGGTTTATTTCGAGCCGGCAGCCAAAATAGGCTAAAAATACACAATTTCTTAACCAAACTTATCCTAAGTAGTCAACAGATTTGACTCTTGCTGCCACAAGAGCGCCTACATACCCCCAGAAGGGGTAGGATGTGGGCAGAGAACCAGTTGGAACCCTGAGGTGGCGCATCCACACCTAACCTCTACATCCCGGAAAGTTTTTGACAGAAACCTCACCGGCAGGTAGCTGGGATCGAACCCGTGCTACCTTGGTCAAGTGACTAGAGTATGGTGACTTAGTGCGCTCGGCCACTGTGACTGTACACATGTATATATATATATATATATGTATGTATATATGTATGTATGTATTTATTTATATAGTTAAGTTATGCGTTAGTGTGTCCGAAAGATTATATATATATATATATATATATATATATATATATATATATATATATATATATATATATATATATATATATATGTGTGTATATGTATGTATGCTAAAGGTAAGTATTTGCAGGATAGATAGAGGCAAAAGGCAGAACTACCTGTAGCGAGTGCCTCCCCTAGAGTTCAAAGAGTGACAGGGCCGAAATTATAGGGGACGGAGGTCGAGCCAAACAAAAGTGCGCCTGAACACACACCACAAGGATTTGAATCAATTTAAGTCTTAGGAAGAGGGATAGATTGATTCTGGGAGAGAGCTCAGCTGTTGAAGAGAAGAAAGAGTAATATTATAAATAGCTAGTAAAACCTATTCACCATAATTATATATTTGTAACTAGTCAACAGGAATACCGTACTATCCCCATATTACACAAGATAGTAATGTCTGCCTAGCATGCCCATCGTCATAGTAATTACAATAACCACAATTGCAAAGAATATGCTATTTCTACTGTGTGTGTGTGTGTAATGTTTGATGTATGTAATGTATGTAATGTGTGTGTGTGTAAGTAATGTATGTATGTCTGTGTTTTTGGGTGTGTATTGATATGAAACTATCAGCAAATGGACTAGTGTTGCTGTGCCTCTGCCATTGTGAGCATGTAAGATTTGTTTGTATATCACTCTGGGAAATTAATTCCCATCAACAAATTAATCTTGAACGTGAAATTTAACTACGAATATGTCCAAAACTATATATACATCAGCTATTACTTGGAATTAATATGTCCAAAACTATATATACATCAGCTATTACTTGGAATTAATATGTCCAAAACTATATATACATCAGCTATTACTTGGAATTAACTGGTGATGGGCTGGTCTATCAGAGTGAGACCTGAGCGATCTCTGCCATACCCATAGCTTACTCTGACTGTTCCTTTTACTTATATATCTTCTAGATCTCAAGTGGCGGCGTCTTTTCCGTGGATTGACCTCCCTACTGCCAACCTAGAAGTTGGCAGATTGGGAGCCAAAGCGTCACATTTTTCCCTTGCCCCTCAGCTTTCCCTTCATAATTGCTGAGGGGCACAGGACCTTGGGTGGGGCTTTGGTTTCCCGGGCATTTCTGCACCCTCCTCAGCTCCCTGCCTTGGAGTGGCTTCGGTCACCCGGGCTTTGTTAGTGGTAAGCAGGGAGGATTTTGTGGGGGCGCTCGTTTATGGCCTTGGCCTTGCTTGAGACCTTGGGGCTGTTCGGCCAGACAGCCTGGGGAACAACAACAACAACAACAACTTGGAATTAATATGTCCAAAACTATATATACATCAGCTATTACTTGGAATTAATCTGATTAAATAGAACTTGACAAAATTACGCCAGGAACACCATGCACTCAAATTACGCCAGGAACACCATGCACTCAAATTACGCCAGGAACACCATGCACTCAAATTACGCCAGGAACACCATGCACTCAAATTACGCCAGGAACACCATGCACTCAAATTACGCCAGGAACACCATGCACTCAAATTACGCCAGGAACACCATGCAACTCAAATTACGCCAGGACCACCATGCACTCAAATTACGCCAGGAACACCATGCACTCAAATTACGCCAGGAACACCATGCACTCAAATTACGCCAGGAACACCATGCACTCAAATTACGCCAGGAACACCATGCACTCAAATTACGCCAGGAACACCATGCCCTCAAATTACGCCAGGAACACCATGCACTCAAATTACGCCAGGAACACCATGCACTCAACATACGCCAGGAACACCATGCACTCAAATTACGCCAGGAACACCATGCACTCAAATTACGCCAGGAACACCATGCACTCAAATTACGCCAGGAACACCATGCCACTCAAATTACGCCAGGACCACCATGCACCAAATTACGCCAGGAACACCATGCACTCAAATTACGCCAGGAACACCATGCACTCAAATTACGCCAGGAACACCATGCACTCAAATTACGCCAGGAACACCATGCACTCAAATTACGCCAGGAACACCATGCACTCAAATTACGCCAGGAACACCATGCACTCAAATTACGCCAGGAACACCATGCACTCAAATTACGCCAGGAACACCATGCACTCAAATTACGCCAGGAACACCATGCACTCAAATCCCATAGAAGTTATTCAAACACCTGGATGAATATAGACTTAAGGGGGTAGTGCTTGATTTTGGGTCTAGGTATTTTTTTATTAATATATTTTAAAGTTTCCTCCCTAGATCTCCATCAAGCTTAGAAAAACACCCCCTAGACCCCATTTCTAGATAAATTTGTACATTTTTCGGTAGAAACTTTCTAAAATTAGAGGCTCGCTTTCTCTCGCCAGGAAAAAATAAACATCTAAAGGGCACGAAAGGTCTTAATATTGAACAAAAATAAAGCGAAAGGTCTCAAAATCGCCAAACTAACTGAACGAACGTCTTAAAACTTCAAAACTAATATGCTAAACATGAGGGAGAAGGGGGTCCAGCAAATACAAGTTTATCCCCTTAAAAGGATTAGCTCTTGGGGACACCTACGTGTATATACAAGCTGGGAAATATTGACCTCTGACCTCTGACCTGCAGCATCATTATCATCGGTATATTCCACAGCACTATAGTCTTCATTTATTTTAAGCTGATGACAATTTGAGTTCTTTAGCAGTTAATTCCTCGATAGCTAATTGAAAACGTAAATTTCTATAGCCTTTTTCTTTTTAGGTGATGGCTAATCGAGTTCTGTAGCAGCTGATTTCTCGATAGCTAATGGAAAGACTTGACTTTTACAGTAGTACTATAGCCTTTTTCTTTTTAGCTGATGGCAAAATAGTATTAATCCTTTAGCAGCTGATTTTTCGATAGCTAATGGAAAAATATTAAACATACTGTGTCTCTCCATCATCGTATTACCAAGTTTCCATAAATAGCAACCCATTTCGCTACCAAGTCATCGTAATACCTGATTAATTAACATTATGACATGGCAATTTACCATTACCTGCAACAACAAAAAAAGGGCTACAGGTGATCTTCTTTTATACCTTACTAACTCTTGGTCATCCTCCTTTCGGGGCTTCGGGGAGCCTTTGATAGAGTCTAACACAAATCTCTAATTTCTAAACTACCCTCTTTCGTGTTCTATCCCTCCATCTGTCTTTATCTCTAATTTCCTTTTTGGCCGTTCCATAACTGCGGTTATGGACGGCCATCGTTCACATCCTCAACTTATCGACTCCGGTGTTCCTCAAGCTTCTGTCCCATCTCCAAGTATCGCTCTATTGTTCATTAATGATTATTTCATCTGTACCTCCAATTTTATCCATTCATTTGCTGATGATTATCTTACACTATTCAACTAGTTTTTCAGAACACCCCAGCAAGCAATCACACAAAAACACACGTGATGAAGCAATACTTTACTTATCTTCTGATCTATAAACTCTATACAATTGGGGCAGAGAAAATCTTGCTGCTTTCAAAGCTTCCAAATTCCAATGTCTCCACATATCTACCAGTCAAGAACTCTCACAGGTCTATCCCATATACTTCAACACTACACAAATCAACCCTTCCGCTGGGTGTGCTCAACCGTCTCTGGGGGTTCTTTTCCCCTGCACAGCTTCTTGCTCTGTACAGGGGCACAGTGCGTCTATTTATTGAGTATTATTCGCATGTATGAGGAGGATCCTCTCATACAGCACTGCTTGACATAGTGGAAAGGAAGGCGTTTCATCTCATTAACTCACGTCCACTCACAGACTCTTCAAGGAGTTCTAAAGACTGATAATATTATGTTTATGGTGCCTATAGGCATTCTTTTTTGTTTACAGCGTGTGTATATGTGTGTGTCTGCATTTACTTAACGTTTAACGTAGCCCATTTTATTTGTTTACATCAGCGCCTTTTCTTGATCGGGCACACGGGTAAACATGCAAATATAGCTCGCATATCAATCAGGCAGGACAGGTCGAGGAGGGAGAGAGAGAGAGATAGAGTGAGGACAACGACCTTTCTTACTCCCCTGGGCTCGTATGATACACAATTCTTTACTGGGAGAGTTTTATCATCTCTGTTAGTAACCCTTTTGAGTACTGGACGACGCACCTGGGATATTTAACTCCTTCTGTACCAGCGACGTCCTTTAAACTTATATATGGCTACTATTAGACGATTATGGTCAGCTTAAGAAGAGCCTCCACCAATTAACAGGCTTCGAACAATCTCATTTCACTAGTTAATACCACAGATTTTTTTTAAACTGCACAAAATCGTCTAAATATAGCTTGAATAAATTGAACAAGACGTCGCTGACATAGAAGGGGTTAAAAACCTTTGTGACCACTAGGGGAGTTTAGAAAGGTTTAGTTTGGTTTGTCACCCCCCCCCCCCCCCCCCCCGGAGTTGTCTTTGAGTTTATTGGCAATACAAATAATTTTGGATAGGTATGTATGAGATTAGGATAATTTTATATATAAATACTATGCGGCATCTTAGGAGCATGAAAGGGTTAAGGGGACCGACCTGTTTTTTATTTATTTCTATGTAGTAGCCATTCGATCCCATTCAACCTACTGATTTAAGACTTATCCTCATCCAAGTGTTGATTTGAACCTGGCAAGCGATAGCGAGTCACCATATTTTGGATTATGTTTTAGACAGCTGACCTAACTTGTACAATTTTCGGTATAAAAATTTCTCCAGCGAAGCCGGGTTTCTCCATACAATGATGGATCGCTGTCGCTCGCCAGGAAAAACTCGATATTTGAATGTGGAGGAACGTCTAAAAACAGTACACTGAATGGGGCCGAATGGATAAAACCCAGAGAGAAAGAGTAGGTTGGTACCCTTAAGGCAACATGTTCTATTAATTGGTACACGTTTTCTGTCCAGTATTTGCATTGTGTTTGTCGTACTTTGGTAATCAAAATCAACTAAAAGTAATTTCAAAAATATATTAAATATTACTCTTCCACTCCAATGGTACCAACACCACTTCTTCATATGAGAGAATTAATATAATTCTTAAAACAAATGTTCCCTATTACCTCAACTTTAGTTGATTCACTTATGCCTCTAACCTCAGATATGCAAAAATGAAGTGTTGATTTCATGTCTCACAATGTGTCGGATGTTTGTTCTATTAGGCTAGTCTGTTATGAAGCTGATTTTAACATCTCTTCCCCTGTTGTCATTGTTTGCTATGTTTGTTTGTTTTTTCTTATCAGTTGAAGCCTTGAATGTACAGAACTAGGTCATGTTTACTCAATTATGATGTAAATGTAGCTGACTTTATAATATTCCTATTAACGGAGTCTTGCTAAAATTATAACTGATGTTAGCCCTCTTTTCGCATAAACAAACATATATAATGTATTCTATCAAATACACAAGGAAATGTTTATCTGATAACTACTGCTCAAGCTGAACATTATGGCGGTTACTGAAAAGAAGTTAAATTAGTTCTCCTTTCCACATAAACAAACTTATAAAATTCAATACATCATATATACAAACTACTGTGCAAACTGAAAATAATGGATAACCCTTTGAGTACCAGCGACGTGTTATATATTATTCTAGCTATATTTAGACGATATTATGCAGCTTAGGAAGGACCTTTTTTGTAAAGGGTTGGTTGAGATGGTTTGAAGCCTTATTATTACTAGAGGCCCTTCCTAAGATGAATACAATCGTCTAATAGTAGCCAGAATAACGTTAATAAGACGTCGCCGGTACAGAAGGGGTTAACAATGCAAGATAGGCGACATGGTAGACACTGTAAAGAGGTTAAATCGCTTCTCCCTACAAACGGGTCTCGCATGACGCCCCCGGACTGTCCATCATATTTCGTCCCCCAAGTCCCTCACACCATGTGTCTCCTGGTTCACAGGTTCTTGGTTTACTTCCTGGCTCACTCACTCACTCTCTGACACACTCTCTCACACACACACACACACACACACACACACACACTCTCTCTCTCTCTCTCTCTCTCTCTGTCTCTCGCTGTCACTCACACTCACTCTCTCGTCATATGAAACTCTTAACCTTTTACACAAACTAATATTTAATATCGGTTCAGTCTATTTCATACAGAATGATCTCGGTATTATCTGACACACCTGGCTCTTCATATCTCGCATTATTCCTCTTTCTCCATCTCTCCCATCTCCGCTCCATCTCTCAATCTGCTCTGTCTTCCCTCCCTCATCCTCCATCTCTCCTTCATCTCGCAATCTGCTCTGTATCTCTCCTCCCTCCATCTCCTTCTCTCCTATCTCCATGCCATCCTCCATCTCTCCTCCTTTCCCCCATCCTCCATCTCTCCTCCTTTCTCCCATCCTCCATCTCTCCTCCCTCCCATCCACCATCTCTCCTCCCTCCCATCCACCATCTCTCCTCCCTCCCATCCACCATCTCTCCTCCCTCCCATCCACCATCTCTTTTCTCTCCCATCCTCCATCTCTCCTCCCTCCCATCCACCATCTCTCCTCCCTCCCATCCACCATCTCTTTTCTCTCCCATCCTCCATCTCTCCTCCCTCCCATCCACCATCTCTCCTCCCTCCCATCCTCCCTCCCATCCACCATCTCTTTTCCTCTCCCATCCTCCATCTCTCCTCCTCCCATCCACCATCTCTTTTCTCTCCCATCCTCCATCTCTCCTCCCTCCCATCCACCATTTCTTTTCTCTCCCATCCTCCATCTCTCCTCCATCCTCCATCTCTCCTCCCTCCCATCCACCATCTCTTTTCTCTCCCATCCTCCATCTCTCCTCCCTCCCATCCACCATCTCTTTTCTCTCCCATCCTCCATCTCTCCTCCTCCCATCCACCATCTCTCCTCCCCCATCCCTCCTCTCTCCTCCCATCCTCCATCTCTCCTCCCTCCCATCCACCATCTCTTTTCTCTCCCATCCTCCATCTCTCCTCCCTCCCATCCACCATCTCTTTTCTCTTCCATCCTCCATCTCTCCTCCCTCCCATCCTCCATCTCTCCTCCCTCCCATCCACCATATCTTTTCTCTCCCATCCTCCATCTCTCCTCCCTCCCATCCACCATCTCTCCTCCCTCCCATCCACCATCTCTTTTCTCTCCCATCCTCCATCTCTCCTCCCTCCCATCCACCATCTCTTTTCTCTCCCATCCTCCATCTCTCCTCCCTCCCATCCACCATCTCTCCTCCCTCCCATCCACCATCTCTTTTCTCTCCCATCCTCCATCTCTCCTCCCTCCCATCCACCATCTCTTTTCTCTCCCATCCACATCTCTTTTCTCTCCCATCCACCATCTCTTTTCTCTCTCATCTCTCCTCCCTCCCATCCACCATCTCTTTTCTCTCCCATCCTCCATCTCTCCTCCCTCCGCTCCTCCATCTCTCCTCCCTCCGATCCTCCATCTCTCCTCCCTCCCATCCACCATCTCTCCTCCCTCCCATCCACCATCTCTTTTCTCTCCCATCCACCATCTCTTTTCTCTCCCATCCTCCATCTCTCCTCCTTCCCACAATCCTTCATCTCTCCTCTTCCTACCCATCCTCCAATTCTCCTCCCTCCTCCCGCCCATCCACCATCTCCTCTCTCTCTCTCTCTCTCTCTCTCTCTCTCTCTCTCTCTCTCTCTCTCTCTCTCTCTCTCTCTCTCTCTCTCTCTCTCTCAGAGAACAGTAGAGACATTGGCAAGGCAATAAGGAAAAGGAATCAACTCCACAAACTTGTAAAAAATAACACAAACACTGAAGTAATTAAAACTTGTACAAAAATAGTAGAAGGGAAGTGAAAAAAATAATTAGGGCGAACAAACAAAATTACGAAATGACTATTGCCAGAGAAAGTGCCACAAACCCCAAAAAATTCTACAGTTACGTAAATAAAAATAAACAGATCAAAAGCGGAATCGGACCGCTAATAGAAGATGGCCAGACAATAACAGGTGACACAAACACGGCAAATCTGCTCAACAAATATTTTGGCTCAGTTTTCACAGAAGAAATTATCGATCATACCCTTGAGAATAACACCTCAACTCATGTGATAGGAGATTTCACCATCAGTGTTAGCGAAGTACAAAGCAAATTGAGTAATTTAAATGTAAATAAGACCCCGGGACCCGACATGCTCCACCCGAAAATAATTAAGAATGTTAAGGACGAAATAGCAAAACCCCTGACACAACTATTTAACTTATCATTACTACAGGGGATTGTACCGAGTGATTGGAAAGATGCGAACATTACGCCGATATACAAGAAGGGTA
This sequence comes from Paralithodes platypus, assembly GCA_032716605.1. NCBI lineage: Eukaryota > Metazoa > Arthropoda > Malacostraca > Decapoda > Lithodidae > Paralithodes > Paralithodes platypus. The sequence continues at coordinate 4,936,803 of CM064487.1, forward strand.
GCAAGGCCAAAGCGAGTAATTACAGACCAATTAGTCTAACTTCAATTGTAGGAAAAATCATGGAAAAAATCCTTAGAGATAAGATAGTAGATTACCTCGAATCAAACAACCTAATCAAAAATAGTCAACACGGCTTTAGATCAAATAAGTCATGCCTAACAAATTTGATTGAATTTTATAACAAACTATTCACATATAACGACATGACGAAATCACTAGATATAATCTTTTTGGACTTTCAAAAAGCTTTCGACAAGGTGCCTCACCGAAAACAATTGGCTAAACTGGAGAGGATAGGTATCAAAGGTGAAATTCATTCTTGGATACAAAATTGGCTTACAGGCAGAAGACAGAGTGGTGATAAATGGAGTGGAATCGGAGTGGGAGCCTGTCACTAGTGGAGTTCCACAGGGTTCAGTCCTTGGACCGGTTCTGTTTCTCATTTACATTAACGATATTGATGTAGGGGTAAACAACACCATTTCCAAATTTGCCGACGATACAAAAATAGGAAATACAGTCCTGAACGAAGATGATAGAAATGCGTTGCAATCTGATTTAAACAAAATATCAGAGTGGTCGAAAAAATGGCATATGAAAATATGGCATATGTCGATAAATGTCAGGTGCTGCAGGTTGGTAGCAGAAATATGAAATACAAATACGAAATGAATGGCAAACAAATAAAAACCGCAACGGTAGTAAAAGACCTAGGGGTACTAATATCTGAAAACCTAAAAACTTCCGACCAATGTATAGCAGCAGCAAATAAGGCAAACATAGCATTGGGCTTTATTAAACGAAAATTTACATATAAACATGAAAACGTAATAGTGCCACTGTTCAAAAGTATGGTGAGGCCCCACCTTGAATATGGTGTGCAGTTCTGGTCACCTTATCTGATCAAGGACATTGTAAGACTCGAGTCAGTACAGCGTAGAGCGACGAAGATGATACCCTCATTAAGAAATAAACCATATGAAGAAAGACTTAAACGATTGAACCTGTTCTCATTAAAAAAGAGGAGGTTGAGGGGTCAGCTTATTGAGTGCTTTAAGATACTAAAAGGTTTCGACAAAGTCGATGTAAATGCACTATTCACATTAAACAATACTAATCAAACTCGCGGAAATGGAATGAAATTAAAAACCAAAAAGGCAAACCTAGATGTCACAAAGAGTTTCTTCACCTACAGTGTGGCGACAGAGTGGAATAAACTACCAGCGAGAGTGGTGGAGAGCGACACAATAAACGCTTTCAAGGGAAGGCTTGACCTCTATCTGCAGAGGGCTGGGGTGATATGAAAAAAAAAAAAAAAAAAAATGTATGTAAGTGTATGTGTGTGCACTTGTACAGTATGTATGTATATACTGTATATATATGTATGTATGTATGTGTGTATATGTATGTACCGGTATGTATGTACCGGTGTATATATGTATGTATATGTGTATATATGTATGTATATGCATATATACATATATAGTTTGTAAGGCCAGACTGCCTAGTAAGGACCTTGAGGTCTGTGTGGTCTGTGTATCTATGTAGCTATGTAGCTCTCTCTCATAACGTCCCGCCTCAGTTTGTCCACAAATTAGATTCCCACTGCACTCCCTTGGTCTCTGTGTTGTGTAGTTCTGTCTTCTCACTTTGTCCTTGCTCTCCCCTTCACGTACAGTTTCCAAGCCATACACCTGGGACAAGTGCTGGCAACTATATCTATCTATCTAGTTAACTATATTTATCTATATCTATATCTATATCTATATCTATATCTATCTATATCTATCTTTTTTTTTTTTTTTTTTTTTTCTATGTGATTGAGGGAGGCAAAAGGCATAACTGCCTATAGCGAGTGCCTCCCCCATAGTTGAAAGAGTGACAGGGCCAAAATCAAGGGACGTTCGAGCCAAAATGCCTGGACACACGGAGTTTGAAGCAATTTAAGTCATAGGAAGAGGGAAAGACTGATTCTGGGAGAGAGTTCCAGAGCTCAGCTGTTGAGTAGAAGAAAGTTTGAGAGTAACGTTTCACTCTTGGGTTGGAGAGTTGCACAGAGTAGGGGTGGGATTGAGTTGCAAGACGGGTACCACGTGCCCTACGTAAAGGAGGTGGTATGCACTGGGATAGCTCTGAGGAACACTGATTATTATAGTAGCGATAGAATAGCGAGAGAGATGCAACATTGCGGCGGAGAGAGAGAGATTGCAGAGAGTTGGTGAGTGGACGGGAGTTAATGATACGAAAGGCCTTCCTTTCAACTTTGTCTAGGAGAGCAGTGTGAGAGGAACCTCCCCACACATGTGAACAATACTCAATACAAGGGCGCACTATGCCCCTGTACAGAGCAAGAAGCTGTGCAGGGGAAAAGAACCCCCTAAGGCGGTTGAGCACACCCAGCTTCTGGGATGCTGCCTTAGCAAGACTGGTAATATGGTCCTTCCAAATGAGAGCAGAAGAAAAAGAGACACCAAGAATATTGAGAGAAGATGAAGGGTTGATTTTTGTATTGTTGAAGAATAAGGGATAGTCCGCTGGGAGATCCTGACGGGTAGATAGATGGAGAAATTGGGTTTTGGAAGCATTAAAGTTAACAAGGTTTTCTCTGCCACAATTGGAAATAGTATTTAGATCAGAATTTAAGAGTTCTATGGCTTCATTACGTTTGTCGTTGAGGGATTGCTGGCTGGGGCGTTCTGAAAAACTAATGGAGTAGTGCAAGGTTGAGTCGTCTGCGTATGAATGGATGGGAATTAAGGTACAGTTAAGGAGATCATTTATAAAATTAGAAAGAGAATAGGAGATAGGACAGAGCCCTGAGGAACACCGGAGTTTATAGAGTGAGGAAGTGAACAATGGCCGTCCACAACCGCGGCTATGGAACGGCCGGAAAGGAAATTAGAGACAAAGGCACAGATGGAGGGATAGAAACCGAAGGAGGGTAGTTTAGAAATTAAAGATTTATGCCAGACTCTATCGAAGGCTTTCGATATGTCTAGTGCAATAGAAAAAGTCTCACCGAAGTCCCGAAAGGAGGATGACCAAGAGTTAGTAAGATATGAAAGAAGATCACCAGTAGAGCGACCCTTAAGGAAGCCATACTGGCGATCTGAGAGCAGATTATGAGAAGAGAAATGCTTAAGAAATTTGGAAGCAAGAATAGTTTCAAAAACTTTAGAAAGACAAGAGATAAGAGCAATTGGACGATAGTTGGAGGGTTGAGAGCGGTCACCCTTCTTTGGGACAGGTTGAATGTGAGCAAACTTCCAGCATGAAGGGAAGACGTTAGAGGATAGACAGAGACGAAAGAGTTTGCCTAGGCAGGGAGTCAGCACGGAAGCACAGTTTTTGAGAAACTGTCTATATCTATATCTATCTATATCTATCTATCCATCCCTCTATCTATACCTGAGTACCTTATCGCACGTCTTTCTAGGTCTACCCCTACGCACAGCATACCCCACATTCATAGTCTGGCATTTCTTCACCCAGGGATTCTGGAATTGATTGGATAAAGTTTTTATATTTTCCCGCTTTATTTTTGGTTTCCATATATTTCGACCTCTCTCCATTCGTTCTCGTTCTTTTAAACTTCACCAAGCATTCTGTCATCTTTCTTGAGTCTTTTTTTTTTTTTTTTTTTTTGCTGCCTTTATAGATTTACACTTCACCAGGCCTCTTTTCATCGTTCCTTGGTTTTAGCTTCATTCTTTTTCATTTCATCAGGCCTTCTTTCATCCTTCCTTGGTCATCTGCTTCCCCATTCTTCCTTGCTTCAGCAGGCCTCCTTTCACTCTTCCTTCGTCATCGGCTTCCTCCCCGTGTTCGTCCATCGACCTAGTTCTATATACGCTTTCCCTTGCAATTTTTTTTTTTCTTTAGTGACGAGACTGCCCCTTATTTCTTCAAGCTGTCTGGTAAATACACATGGTTGACCTACACTGTGGAAATGTGTGTGCGTACAGACTGAAAATATACACAAAGAAAACTACACACACTATGCCTATTACCTTTAACACACCTCAGAAAGCTTCGCTAATTAGTATACTGTACATTACGGAACATATTACCGTAATTATTATGCGTTCCATTAGCCTGAAAAAGGACTTGTTGCTTTTTAAAACGATTATTTCAAACTATGAATATCAGTGTTGTTAAGGGGGTAGGGATCATTTTGTGGTATATTGATTATATTTATGTTTTTAAGTTTCCTCGCGAGGCCTCCATCAAACAGCAAATAACGCCCCCAAGACCCCCTTTCAAAACAAATTTGTAAATTTTTCGGTAGAAAAAATTTCCGGTCGAAGACCGGTTCTTCCTTTAAATATAGACTCGCTATCGCTCGCTAATCAAACATCGGCACCTAAATGGCACGAAGGATATTAATATTTGCAAAAATTTGTTTTGCGAAAACCAATAAAATCGCCCAACTTATGGGCCTAAACTCTTAAAGTTTGAAAACTAATGGGGCTAAACATTAGGGAAGAGGGGATCCAGAAAAAACAACCCGCCCCCCTTAACGGCTTATGTGTTCTACATAGCACACAGACGTATTGTTCTACATAGCACACAGACGTATTGTTCTACATAGCACACAGACGTATTGTTCTACATAGCACACAGACGTATTGTTCTACATAGCACACAGACGTATTGTTCTACATAGCACACAGACGTATTGTTCTACATAGCACACAGACGTATTGTTCTACATAGCACACAGACGTATTGTTCTACATAGCACACAGACGTATTGTTCTACATAGCACACAGACGTATTGTTCTACATAGCACACAGACGTATTGTTCAGTTACATTAGTTGTATAGCCACATTAGTTTTCAGATTTTAAGACGTTCGCCCCATTAGTTTAGCTATTTTATGATCCTGCGCCCCATTTTGTTTGCCATTAAGATATGCAGTGTAGGTGTCGACTTTTTCCTGACGAACGATAGCGAGCCTGTGATCTAAGAGGAGCTGGTGAAGGTAATTTTCTACAAACAAAAATGAACAAATTCATCTTGGAGTTCTTGGAGGTATTTCTTAAACTTGAAAAGCGGGCTGTTAGTTCCTTAATGTATTCCCTATGCATGTACAGTAAGCAAGATTGATTCATGCATCGAATGTACTTAATAATAACAAATGGTATGAAATAATTTGATTACGTTCAGTACTGTTAAGAAATCATTTTGAATACATATACTTCCCCAAGAAACCATAAGAGGTCCACGAAAGGTAATAAGTAACTGTACTGCTATATGTATACACAGTCGACCTAGTTTTGCTGCATGCCACAATTTATCCTTTACCAACTTCCCTTCGCCTACCAGCTTCCGTGTCTTGCCTCGGGGCTGGGTTAGTCTGTTAAAGTCTGTGCACGTCCTATTTATCATATTTATTACTCTTTTTCCCTTTCCTCGTAAAAGACCAAGTGCGTGAATTGTGTATCATTTTGTTTCAACTTTAGTACATCAATGTTTTACTTAGAATGCATCAACTCTATCTATCTATATGCTCAGGCCCAATCCCCATTTTGGGGGTAGCCGACTCAAGACAGAGCAAGAACAGGGAAAACACAAAAACAACATAAAACAAAAAATAAACACAGATAAAAAAACACAAACTCACACACATCCAGGTCACCCAGGAGAAGACCCAGAGACCAGGGTTACCAAGGTCGCTCCAGCACTCCCCCGGCCCCTGACCACCCGGAGAGGTTCCGATCTCGGCAGGCAGACATGCAGCGGAGCCAAAGCCACAAGCCCTCCCACCACACTTCCAGGCACACCCTTCATATTAATCGTCTCCCCGGGCCAGGCGCCTGATGGACTATTATCTAGTCCAACTTGCGCCCGACCCCTTACTCCAAATGACCACGTGTTCACTCAACTATTCACAAGCATTCTCCATTCACTCCTGTCCACCACCACTTCCCCTGCCTGATCTATAGTCATCCTCTATCATCCAAAGCCTTTCTTACACAGTCTCTCCATCTCAATGGGGGTCTTCCTGCCCTTCTATCTCCCCTTGTACCTGACTCTCACATTCTCTTTGTAAGCCTTTCATCTCCCATTCGTTCAACATGACCATACCAGCTCAGCACCCTTCTGTCCACTCTGGCTGACAAATGTTCCTGCTGCCCCACTCTCCTACGTATCTCTTCATTCCTCAATCTGTCTCTACGAGTAACTCCACACATACTCCTCAAGCAGCTCATCTCCATCACATCCAGCCCTCTTTTCTCCTTTTTCTTCAGAGCCCATGTCTCAGCCCCATACATCACTGTTGGCACAACAATTCCTTGATACAGTGCACTTTTTACTTTCACTCCGAGATTTCTCGTCTTCCACATACTTCCCATTGCTCCGAAAACCTTCCTTCCTTCACACACTCTCTGTTTTACCTCCACTTCCATACCTCCACTCCTGCTTATCGTTCCTCCTAGATATTTAAAACACTCTACTTGTTCCAATATTTCCCCATCCAGCCTCACATCTAGATTCACCCTATGCTCTCCCCTATTACACACCATTACTTTATTTTTATTGACGTTCACCTTCAGTTTCCTCCTTCCACAAACCACACCAAACTCTTTGACTCTACCCGCTGCAGTTTCTCATCAGATGCATCAACTAGAGCACAATATATCAGACAGACAGATTGTCTGTCTGTGTCTGTCTGTCTGTCAGAATTATATTGTGAATGATCTCGGTCAACCTAACTGGGCGGAGAATATTTTATCATGTGTACGTATATGCAAAAGATGTCTAAAAGGAATACAAACGGATTTTACTGAAACTTGACGATTGCTATATCCCACATCATCTAGAAACCCTATTAAGGGGAGATGGGCGTATTTAATTCCTCTTTTAGATATATTTTTATCATTTCTGTAGTTTCCTCCTTAGACCACCATAAAGCTGTAAAAAAAAACTCCCTAGAGGCCTAGACCCTCTTCAAGATAAATTTGCAAATATTTCGGTAGAAAAAATTCCCGGACGAAGGCCGGTTACTCTTAAAATTACAGGCTCGCTATCGCTCGCTAGGACAAAATCGACACCTAAATGACACGAAAGGTCTTAATATTGACAATGAAATTGGGCGTAAAGTCTTAAAATCGCCAAACTAATGGGCCGAACGTCTTATAATCTGAAAACTAATGGGGCTAAACAAGAAGTAAGGGGGAGGGTGGGGGTGGGGTGGGGGGCAGAAAAACTACCCATATCCCCTTAATTAAGTGATTTTATACACCTTGGGGGATTATCATAATATTGTCCTGCATACGGGAAAAATGAAAGATGTATTGATTGGTCATATACCGTATTCTTAAGCGCATGGTTAGTGTTACTAGATCTCTTTCAAGTCAATAGCACGATGTTTGTGTATGGGCGAGCAGTTCAGTTAATGTTTTGTTATAACATTAACTTTTTTTGCGTGATCTTGTACAGTCATCCTGCTATATATCCTCTTAACTAGCTCGTTCTCACATAGGCTATCCATATCTCCTCGTCGTTTGCTATTTCTCTCTTCTATCCTCAAAAATAATCTCGCTCTCTCTCTCTCTCTCTCTCTCTCTCCCTTCCCCCCCCCCCCCCCCCCCCCAAGGCGTCCCTTCACTATATTGTCACCTTGGCCACTTCCCCCCCCCCTCTCCTTTTCCCTCTGCCCTCCCTTTTTTCTCCTCTTTCCTCTCTCCTCTTTCCTCTCCCCCTTCCTCCTCCTCTCCCCCATTCCCCTCCTTCCTCTCCCATCCTTCCACCTCCCTCTGCCCTCCTCCCTCTCTCATCCTTCCTCCTCCCTCTGCCCTCCCCTCCCTCCCCTCTCCCCTCCTCCCTCCTCGTTCCCATTCCCTTACCTTTACCTTTTGATGTGTTCGCCACTCTTCTAGCGGCACCAAGGAGCGCGACGCCCCTCGTTATGGGTGGTGATTCGGTGCAGTAAATTGTTTGAAGCGACAGCTCGCTCCCTTGCGAGGATGGGCTCGTCTGGCACTTTTTGCAGTTCGACATCTACCTCTCCCCTTTTTATTCTCCCTCACCTCTCCCATTGTGCTATCCTTTTCATTTTTTTTTTTTTTTTTTTTTTTAAGAGACAATGAACGGAGGAAGGAAAAACACATAAAACAAAAAGGTCCATGTGCCTAAAGGCATCCTCCATTCATAAAATGTTTGTAACAACTGGATTTAAACATTTGTAGATTGTAAGTTTGTGGAAAGCAATTCGAGGGAAGTGAATTCCAAAGAGTAGTAGCTCTGGGGATAAATGAATTCTGATAAGCAGAAGTTCTGCATTGTGGAGGAGAAAGTGTAAATTCATGGGCGCTCTCAGCTGCCCTAGTTCTACGGGGAAAGATGTGGAGAGGCGGCACAATTGAAGCAAGTTCCTCGGAACAATTGCTGTGAAAATATCTGTAGAATAATGCAAGGGATGCAACGTTTCTTCGTATGGATAATGTAGGAAGGTCCTGTGTGATTGCAGGGTTATTGATTAATCTAATAGCTTTATTTTGAATTTTGTCCAACTGCCTCAATGCAACCACTCCACTTCCACCCCACAGAGGTGAACAGTAATCCATCTGAGAACGCACATGACTTTTATATATCACGGCCAACTGCTCGTCAGTGAAGAATTCTCGAACTCTGTACAGGAGTCCCAGTTTTTTAGAGGCATTCTTAGCAATGCTTCTAACATAATGTGTCCAGCTCAAGTTAGTAGTTAATGTTACACCGAGAATGTCAATACTAGGGGAAGTGGGAATATTTACATCATTAAAAATATATGGGAGTCAGTGAGATTCTGTCGGTTAGAAAATTGAATGTACTTGGTTTTCTGTGCATTAAAGGAAACTAGATTTTTTTGTCCCCATCCATCAATTCTAGAAAGGTCCTGGTTCAGAGAAATTGCAGTGTTTATTTTTGAATTTATAAGATCGGGTTGGGTGAAAGAATTGGTAAATGTGAAGGAAACTGTGGAGTGTTGAGTCATCTGCGTAGGAATGTATTGGATTATGAGTGGTAGATATGAGATCATTGATATGAATGAGGAACAGAATTGGGGCCAAAACTGATCCCTGGGGAACACCAGCATTTATTGAGTGAAATTGAGAATAAAGGCCATCTACCATTACACGTATTTTTCTGTTATGAAGATAAGAAGAAATTAGTGGAACTAATGATGCAAGGCCGTAGTGTGACATCTTAGACAATAAGGATTGATGCCAGACTCTATCAAATGCCTTTGATATATCCAGTGCTATTGTATGTGTTTCACCATGTTGGTCTGTAGCTTGGTTGATTTGATGCGTAAGAAGGCAAAGCATGTCTGCAGTTGATCGACATCGTCTAAAACCATATTGCCTATCACTGATTAATTTATTATTCTCAAGATGCTTAATTATGTGATTATTTAATATAATTTCAAAGACTTTACCAAGAGTGGAAGTTATAGCTATTGGTCTGTAGTTTGATGGATCTGAAGAGGCACCTTTTTTAGGAACTGGATGGATGTATGCTTCTTTCCAGGGTACTGGGAAGCATGAGGTATGAGTACACAGACGGAAAAATTTTGCCAATACAGGAGCGAGCACCAAGGAGCAATTCTTAAGTACTATTGGAGGAATTTCATCTGGACCAGGAGCCTTATCTACCGAGAGATTCTGCAAAATAGTTTTGACATGTCTGGTGTGGATCTTAAGTGAGGGAATTTCAGGCGAATTAAAATTAAGTACAGGGACATCTTGATTTATTTCATCTAAGGTTGAGTTGGTGGAGAAAATATCCGCAAGAAGGTTAGCTTTACCTCGTGGGTCACTTACAAGATTGCCAGTCGGAGATTTTAATGGTGGAATGGATGAAGCAGTAGTGAAGTTGGATTTAAATGAGTTAAGAGTAGACCAAAATATTTTGTTATCATTTGGATTATTTAGAAGTTTATTTGCCTGCTTGTGGAGAAAGTTTGATTTAGTTAGGTTTAATACAGTTTTGGCATGATTTCTGATGTTTCTAAAGTAATTAAAGGCTTCTTGTGTTTTTGATCTTGTGTATGCATTGTAGGCTATTGCTTTTTGTTCAGTTACTCTAGCACAATTATGGTCAAACCATTTAGGTGAATTAGATCTTTTACTGTACTTTTGATGAGGAATAAAAGTTTCCATTCCAATTTTTACAAAATCTTGTATGTGGCTCAAGGTGGAGTGTGCATCATTAGAAAAGAAAGAGGTCCAGGGAATATCAATAAAGAAACCTTGAAGACCCTCCCAGTCTGCCCTATCGTAATGCCATTTAGTCACCAAAACAGGTTCAGAGTGGGAAGGTGTGGTAGGTGATAGACAGGTGGCCTGTATCAGACAGTGATCAGAAGATCCAAGCGGGGACCTCACTGTAACATCATAATTTTCTGAATTGGTTGTTAAAAATAAGTCCAGTAGGTGGGAATTATGATTAGGATTATCTGGTACACGGGTGGGTTGGTTGACTAGTTGAGTGAGATTAAATGAGTCTGCAAATAGCTCACATTCAAGACCAGCATCATCAGTCCTGGCTGAATGAGTGAGCCATTCAACATTATGGACATTAAAATCACCCAACACAGTGATTTCAGAAGAAGCAATGAAGTTGAAGACACTGAGTTGTGAGGACAGAGAATCAAAAAGACTTTGCTCTGGAGGAGTATTTGGGGAACGGTAGATGCAACATATGTATTTAAATGTACCAGCAGAAATGAATTTGTATATAGAATAATCAAAATAGGGACAATTGAAACTAGTAACCTCCTCCAGGGCAATTTCAGATTTTGCGAAGCAACATACACCTCCTTTAGGTCTGAAATTTTGGAGCAGTTGATAACCTGGAAAATTAAATCTAGACATGTCAGATGTGGATGTTACTTGAGTCTCTGTCAAAAAAAGGAAAGTAGGGGATTCTGCTTGAAGAAATTGGTGTACAGAATTGATGTTAGAGTGAAGTCCCCTTATATTGCTAAAGAAAAAGCTGCACCGACGAGCAGCTTTGGGACGTTGCAATGCTCTTGACACAGTCGCATGATGACGACCGGGAGGGCCCTGTGTCAATGACCCAACCCTGCCGGGGGTGGATATCCGAGGGACCACCAGGTTTGCTCTTAACAATTGTACTGCCATGTTTATTGGGTAAGGTGTATGGTGTTACATGTATGATATGTAGTGGGAAGAGTAGTGTTTTATGGATAGAGGATAGCAATGTAGGGCAATGTCGTGAAGTTGGATGTGTATGTTATATAAAGAGGGTTTTCCTGATACCCCTGATGTGTGAGGCAGAAAGATATTTACTTCTATATCTATATTTTGGCTCAGGTGCCTCTATTCATTGAATCCTGACTACCTCGGTTGGGTCGTAAGGTCTGTGAATATATGAAATTCAACTCTTACCTTCCCGTTTTCTCACTTTGCTCTCCCCTTTCATATCTTCTTTCCTCTCTCACGTCTCCCCTTCCTCTCTTGTTTACAATTATCTCTTTGTTTTCCCCTTTATATTCTCCCTTTCACCCTTCTACTCATATTTTCTCCCTTTTTACTTTCTCTTTCCCACATTCTACTCTCCTTTTCTCCCTTCGTATTCTCCATCTCTCCCTTCTACACTCCTTTTCCTCTTGCTGCCCTCCCTCTCTCCCATCTACTCGCCTTTTCCCCTTTCTACTTTCCCTCTCCCACCTTCTACACTCCTTTTCCTCTTTCTACCCCCCCTCTCCCCCATCTACTCTTTTTTCCCTTTCTACTCTCCCTCTCCCCCTTTCTACGCTCCTATTCCTCCTACTCCTTCCTGTCCATCGTCCTCTCCTATATCCAAGGCCCATCTATACGACTTCCACGCCAATTTTTTACAGGCAGCTTTGCCATTTGTCTCCTCCATACACATACATACATACATACATACATAACATTTTAAGACTGAGTGTTCCACACATAAGTGCAGTTTCAGTCTCTTGTCCTAATGGCGGCGTTCCAGGCAACCCTGTTAAGGGCTGCTTCACTTGTCAAGTTCTTGGATTTGAGATCGGCGCGTATAGTCCGATCCCAGGTCTTCCTCGGTCCACCCCTTGGTGCAGCTCCCTCCACAATCACAGACCTGCATTTTTTCACCCAATTTTGTTCATCCATTCTCTCCACATGTCCATACCATCCCAGTCTACTTGTACGCATCACCTCGCTAATACTCTTTATACCTAAACGTCTCTTCAGCTCAACATTTGTTATTCTATCCTGTAGCCTGGCCCCCACATCCATCTCACCATTCTCATCTCATTACGCTCCATTCTGTTGACATCCTCTACTTTAACGGCCCATGTTTCTGAGGCATACGTCATTGCACTTCTAACACATGAGGCATACACCTTTCCCTTCAGGGGAGAGGCATTCTTTTCATGGTCAGGATTGGCATCAATTCTCTGAACTTCCCCCAGCTAAACTAAATATAATCATCTAGAGGTAGACAATATACAGGAGGCCATGTTACTGAAAAAGCTCAGATTTTTCACTATTTGGCTGAAACACCTAGTAACATGACAAGAAGCAGGAAAGAAACGAATAATCAACGTTATTACATCAATGACTCGAAACAGGGAGGAGAATAGAGGAAGTAGTTGGGAGTGAGGAAGGAAGCTGGAGATGATGGAGACGGGGCTTAACCTAACATAACTGAGCTGCATTCTTTTTCAGGAAACTTTATCAGGAATGGTCGGATTGGAGAACAGAGCGATAAGAAAATTACCAGGAGAGAGGGCAGAATCATATTTACCCTGGATTGCCTCGCATTACCTCGCTAATACTCTTTATACCTAAACGTCTCCTCAGCTCAACATTTGTTATTCTATCCTGTAGCCTGGCCCCACACATCCATCTCACCATTCTCATCTCATTACGCTCCATTCTGTTGACATCCTCTACTTTAACGGCCCATGTTTCTGAGGCTCTAACACATGAGGCATACACCTTTCCCTTCAGGGGGAGAGGCATTCTTTTCATAGTCAGGATTGGCATCAGTTCTCTGAACTTCCCCCAGCCACACCTAATTCTAGCAACAGTGGCAGCCTCGGCCCCACCACCGGCAGAGATGGTATCTCCTAGGTAATAAAACTTGTTCACCAGCTCCAAAGACTCATTTCCAAAATTCACAGCCACAGGATCATCACCTAACACAAGCTTGCCTTTGCACACTACGCACTCAAATTTCTCTATTTTTGACTTATCCTTCGGCAGGGGTCCCTTTATTCTACTACAGTTCTTACTCCCATGGTGTACCCAACATCGACAGATGCTACATTGAATTGAGTTAGCGCCCACTCCCTTTCCACACACTGCACATGGGTATGCACCGCTCTTTTCCACATTGCCTCGTCTCCATCTACAATGTATAACCTTGGTTTTGTTAATATTGACTCTTAAACCCTTGCTCGCCATGCCCTCTCTCCACTCTCTGAATTTGGCCTCAGCGTCTTGCACACTGTCAGCTATTAGGACTAAATCGTCTGCATAAAACAGTTCCAACGGGAGTCCGCCTCTAAAAACTCTAGACAGTGCCTCCAAGACCATAATAAAGAGGAGGGGGCTTAACCCTGATGGACTCCAACACGGACTGCGAACTCATCACTCAGTACACCCTTCACCCTCACCTCACTTCGCGAATCCTCATACATCTTCATTATCACACGCACCAGCCACTCTTCCACACCAAGTTTCCTCATAGCCCACTGCACAACATCTCTAGGCACCCTATCAAAGGCTTTCTCCAGGTCTACAAACACAAAGTAAAGATCCTTGCCTTCTAGTAAGTATCTTTCCTGTATCTGCCTGACTATGAAGACAGCATCGGTTGTACCCCGTCCTGGCATAAAACCAAACTGCATATCATCAATAGAGATGCTTTGCCTGATCAAACCCTCAAGGACTCTCTCACAGACCTTCATGATTTGGTCAAGCATTCTCAGGCCCCTATAATTTCCTCTATCTAGCGCATCCCCTTTTTTTCTGTATATATTCACTATCACACTTTTGAGCCAATCCTCTGGGATTTCCTCATCCTTAATAATGGTGTTTATCAACTCAGTAACTAAGTTTACACCAGTCTCCCCTGAGGCTTTAATCATCTCAGCGACAATGTCAGAGCAACCTGGAGCTTTACCGTCCTTCATTTTATTGATTGCGTCGCTCACTACAGCTGGTGCTATCATAGGAGGGGGCCCAGATATTGGTTTTTCGATACTAAGCTGTTCCTTATCCCATTCAAACTCTACATTTAGCAATCGTTCATAGTGTGCCTTCCATGCTTCTCTGATTTCATTTTCTGCATACAATCTTTCCATTATCGTTTCTAACACACTGTTCACCTATAATATCCCTACTGTCATTTTTAACTCGCCTAGCTAGGTTGAAGATCACATTGGGATTGTCAGTGTTACACACTTGTTCGAGGACCAGGTCCTTAGTGCGATTTTTAGCATTGTAAATAACTCTTTTGGCAGTTCGTTTAGCTGCCTGGTATTCCTCATTGCTGCCTCCTTTCTTCCATGCTTTGAAGCATCTCCTTTTCTCTTTCAAAGCATGTTCTACCTCATCGTTCCACCACCAGGAGGTCTTATTCCTGGGGTGACCCTTTGTTTTCCCAGACTTTGTCAGTAGCAGCGATAAGGCTATGCTTAAGAAAGCCATTGACTATATACATAGTTAGGCCTAGCTTCCTTATTTCTATTAATTTCCTCCAGTTCACTATGAAACCTATCCCTAACTTCCTTGTTCTTCAACAGCCACACTTTCCTTTTGGGTATGTATACCTTCTTGCACACAAGTAGCTTATGCTGGGGGATACATTCTTCGCTCGGGATGACCTTTACATCTCGAACTAGTTTCCAGTCTTTCCTGTTAACCAAGATGTAATCTATCTGGCTACTGGAGACCCCAGAGTTATATGTGATCAGGTGGCTCAGTCTTTTCTTGAACTTTGTGTTACACACAACCATGTTGAGTGCAACGCAGGACTCCAATATATATATTCGCCTTCCAGATTTCTCCTTCCGTAACCATTTCCTCCATGTACCCCTTCGTATCCATCTGCAGATGCTCCCACGTGACCATTGAGGTCCCCGCCCACGATTGTTATTTCATTCTCCGAGAGGCCTGAAATGACACTGACTGTGTCATTCCAGAAGTCTTCTTTTATCTCTTTCTGTAAACCATCCTGTGGGGCATATGCAGATATCACATTCAGAATTCTTTCACCAACTGTCAACTTCAAAACAATCAGCCTTTAGTAACTCTCGTAATCTGAAGCACACTTTCCGACAGCTCTTCAGCAACCAGCACACCCACTCCTCCTTTCGCTTTATCAGTCTCCACACCCATCCAGTATATCCTATATCTTTTCCTCCTTCCGACAATCCACTGTACCCCATGCCTCTTCCAGAGTGTTTCCTGGGTACAGCAGACGTCCACTCGCCTCCTCTCACACATCTCAGCCACTTCATTCGCTCGCAGATTCAAACTACCAACATTCACACTAGCAAGTCTGAATTTGTGGGGGGCATTTGTCCTTGTCCTGTGCGGTTTTGATTCATCGGACTTACGTTTATTTTCTTTGGTTTTAGTCATAGTTAGGTAGGTTTGGCTGGCAGATGGGCATCACCCCCCCCCAGAACTCCGGCTCCAGTCTACCCCGGGACCATTCCCAGCACCTTCCCCCAAGAGATTACAAGGGGGTAGGATCCAGTGGCCTTGGTACGCCCCACCAGATCCAGCCGCAGGGATGCACCCCGTGCGCGTACACGGCACTACGACTGGCCTGGTACACATAGATAAATATATGCTGACGAACGGTTGGGGTAATATAGATTAGGATAATTCAGTAAGATGTTAATGAGATCCTAGAATAGCTATTACTGCATAATAGTGTATGGTATGGCTCTGTGAGCTTTTCAGTTAACTATTTGATCAAGTGAGATGTAGGCAGCTAGTTTGAGATTTTCAGGTCAGCTATTTGGTCTAGTAAGATATGGTTAGTTAGATTAATTAATACCAAATTATCAGGTACATTTTGGGATAAGGTCAGGTAAGGCAAGGTGGGTTAAATTCTAGGATAGTTATAACATCGAGTAAGGAATGGTTGTTTAGAATCTAGGATAGCTGTACGATCAGGTAGGCATAGGTGGGTAATTAAGATTCTAGGATTGCCATAAGATCAGGTAAGAATAGTTGGGTAAAGAATCTGAGATAGCTATACACACACACACAAACACACACACACACCAAACATACACCACACCCACACACCACACACCACACATACACCACACCCACACACCACACACACACCACAATGCAAACGCACCACACACACTATCTACCTAACTTGGTTCTTTTCTTCATTATTTTAACCTTTCCCCTTCTTCCCCACTCGCCAGAACTACAGTCGCTCATCTACATTTGCAAGCCTCTGAATTTCCCTATACAAAGACCACTACTAGGATTGATTGAATTGTTGACGCTATTTGTTTTCATCAAATAATTTTAATATTGTTGTATAGGTATATATACTGTACCTACTCATATATATATATATATATGATTAGATATAATTACATCATAAAAACTTCAAGGGGTTCACAAACCTTTATGAACTACGGTATATCTTGACTATTATTGCATAACTATTGGGATTCATGCTGCTTATAGATGGTACTGACGTTTTTCCTCCCTCCCTCCCCTCTCCCCATCCCTCCATCCTTCCCTTTCCCCTCACTTCCCATCCCCCCCCCCCCTGTCTCCCTCCCTCCATGCCTCTTCCCTCCCTGCCTCCTTCCCTCCCTGCCTCCTTCCCTCCCTTCCTCCCCACACAATTTCCCCTCCGGTCCTTCCTTATTGCGTTTCTACTTTTTCTTGGCCTACGATGTTTTGCTCCTCTTTCGATCGATCCAGCATAGGTGTACACGTCTTTTACTCTATGATTCCCAAGACGTTTACTTATATATACAGTATATATATATATATATATATATATTACACACACACAGAGAGAGATGGAGATGTGTATATTCGGGTGTGACTATCTTAGGCAAATCTAAAACAAATACATAGTTATATCCGTTAAATAATGTGTAAGAACAAGGCTACAATGCTGGGCAGTACTGTTTCGAATCCATCTGGAACCCCATGTGCAACAGAACATGAAGAAAACAAATACGGAGGAACGAAAACAATGAAAGACGGTACACTCGAGAGAAAAATAAGTTATACCTAAAATTTTATCGTACACACTTAAACAAACATGAATTAATGTTGAACTGACGACAAAATAGGAAGAAATTATTTACTGCAAAGGCAATGTAGGACAATGGAAAACATTAATGATGCAAATAATAATAATCATAATAATGATTATATTATTTATGATGATAATAGTAATACCTAAAGATTTGCCTAGAAACGTAAGCAAAGATTATTGTCGTTTACATAGTATATACAAAAAGCTTAAAAACACAGGTCAATTTACTTTTCATTGTAAGAGTAGGGGTATATCTTTAAATAAATAATGAAAAAGGCATGATATATAAAACAAAGCAGGCTACACAAAGCTTGTTTTGCCGGTTCGTAAAAGCTATTCCTCGTGTCTTCATAATAGTATAGAAAACTTCATCACTGAATAATCAGAAAACAATCTGGCAGGCAATGAATAATTAAAAAAATTGAAAAAGGTAGGAACTCCTGTTATGCTGAAACTGATCTTTTGAATGAATAATCAAGTGCAAATGAATATGAAGTAGATATTTTTGTTAGGTTTTTGATTATATTGTGTGGAATGGTGGCTTAGGATGAAGTGATGTCAAGAGATATATGCATATTGTAATTTTGACAAAGGTTATACGTTTGTAATCATTATCAGAAAGACGTCTCTTAGCACTAAGTTCAAAACTTCCTTGAGCATGTTCTAATGTTCCCACACGAAAAAAAAAAGAAAAACAAAGCTAAATCGCAGTGATCAAGATAATAGCTGTTTATCTTATGCCACAGGACAGTCTCCCTTTATTGAAAAAAAGTAAAATGAAATATACAAATGAAAGGAAATAGACCCTTGATATACAGAAATAGACCCTTGATATACAGAAATAGACCCTTGATATACAGAAATAGACCCTTGATATACAGAAATAGACCCTTGATATACAGAAATAGACCCTTGATATACAGAAATAGACCCTTGATATACAGAAATAGACCCTTGATATACAGAAATGACCCTTGATATACAGAAATAGACCCTTGATATACAGAAATAGACCCTTGATATACAGAAATAGACCCTTGATATACAGAAATAGACCCTTGATATACAGAAATAGACCCTTGATATACAGAAATAGACCCTTGATATACAGAAATAGACCCTTGATATACAGAAATAGACCCTTGATATACAGAAATAGACCCTTCATATAGAGTATGTCCCATAATTTAATACATAGGGAAGGGACTTGCTACATGTCATTTTAAGGGGAGGTTTTTAGTTAGTTCCCTAGACCTCCATCAAGCTTAAAATTACACCCTCTAGATAAATGTGTAAATTTTTCGGTAGAAAAATTTCCCGGCCAAAGGCCGGTTCCTCTTTAATTACAGGCTCGCTATCGCTCGCCAGGAAAACATCGACACCTAAATTGCATGAAAGGTCTTAAAATTGACAGAAATGGGGCGAAAATTCTTAATTATGGTGCGAATGTCTTAAAATATCAAAAGCGATGGGGCTAAACATGAGGGAAAAAGGGGTCCAGAAAAAAATCCCTCAAGTGGATATCTCCCCTTAATAATGAAACCTGGAGGTTAGATAAAGCCACTATTCAATGATAAAACGGAGGGGGGTTACCTAGTGCCCCTTCTCCTTCATGTTTAACTCTACTAGTTTTGTGATTTAAAAACATTTGCCCCATTAGTTTGGTCATTTTAAGATCCTTCGCACCATTTAGATGTTGTTTTTTTCCTTGCGAGCGACAACGAGCAGGCAATTTAGGAGGAACCGGCCGTAGATCTGTATCACAAAGGCTAGTCTTGGGAGTACTTTTTAAGTTTGAAGGAGAGTTAGGGAGGAAACTAAAAACAAATATTAATGAATAAAGAAATCAATATACACCTCTCCTTAAGAAGGGCACTATAGGTTCTGCAGAGGTTAGGTGAACTGATCATACGATCATCAAAACCTTCCAGGGTCTTTGATTTGTTCTCATTATATGAAGCTACTGATGCATGATTATATGTAAAACCAGTAACATACGTCAATAGCTTCATTCGATAATTATATATAGCTTGCTTGGTTCTCCTCGTCTTTGCTCCTAAATGGTAGGAAAGGTCATAAAATTGACAGAAATGGAGCGAACATTCTTAAAATCGCTAAAATAATAGGCCGAACGTCTTCAAATTTTAAAAAGCAATGGGGCTAAACATGAGGGAGAAAGGGGTCCAGAAACAAAACTCTCTCCAGTGGAAATGGGATAGTGTTATGCCAAAACCTTGACAGACTTCAGGCCTTCGTTTCCGGATCTCTCTGGCTTGCGTGTTGACCATTGCCCGATGTTATAACTCTGGAGATTTGTTTCGTGCTTGCGTTATTTTCTTGCCCTGTCAGTGTTATATAAGTCAGTGTGTGTGTGTTTATGTAAGGTGTGTGTGTGTGTGTGTGTGTGTGTGTGTGTGTGTGTGTTTATGTAAGGTGTGTGTGTGTTTATGTAAGGTGTGAGTGTGTGTGTGTTTATGTAAGGTGTGAGTGTGTGTGTGTTTATGTAAGGTAAGTATAATAATAATAATAATAATAAACGGTTTATTAAAGAATGGCAGCCTCATGAGCTGAAAATACACATTTTACAATTTAGTGGATGAACATGAGATGTACAGATATGAGGATGGTAAGCTTAGTTTACAAACAAAATAAATAAATACAATAATGATGCATGTGCAGAATACAAATTATCATAAAAAAACCATGAGAGTAAGTGATATACAGTACATATACACATTTATTTACTTACTCATATACAGAACATACGTATATACACGTACGTGCGCACATACATATACATACATATATAGGAACATAAGAACATGCAGTAAGTGTGCACATGTCCGTATACACAAACGCTCACGTATGCACACAAACATACATACATACAGAAACTGTTTTGGTAAGGTCAGGTAAAGAGGGTGCAGGTACTACAATGGGAGGTTAATCCTCGGTAGTGTGTGTGTGTGTGTGTGTGTGTGTGTGTGTGTGTGTGTGTGTGTGTGTGTGTGTGTGTGTGTGTGTGTGTGTGTGTGTGTGTGTGTGTGTGTGTGTGTGTGTGTGTGTGTGTGTGTGTGTGTGTGTGTGTGTCTGTGTGTGTGTGTGTGTGTGTGTGTGTGTGTGTGTGTGTGTGTGTGTGTGTGTGTGTGTGTGTGTGTGTGTGTGTGTGTGTGTGTGTGTGTGTGTGTGGTGTGTGTGTGTGTGTGTGTGTGTGTGTGTGTGTGTGTGTGTGTGTGTGTGTGTGTGTGTGTGTGTGTGTGTGTGTGTGTGTGTGTGTGTGTGTGTGTGTTGTGTGGGTGTGTTGTGTGGGTGTGTGTGTGTTTGTTGTGGAGTTGGGTGTCTGTGTGTGTGTGTGTGTGTGTGTGTGTGTGTGTGTGTGTGTGTGTGTGTGTGTGTGTGTGTGTGTGTGTGTGTGTGTGTGTGTGTGTGTGTGAATATAGCAAACATTAAAAACTTGGAATCTATATTAGAACCTTTTGTCATGATAATTCCAAATATCTTGTTTAACATAATATATACTTAAGTAATTTGACTATAATATCAATCTATACGTTCATTGTTTAAGCTATATTATTTTCAAAAACTTAGCATACATAATATGACCAATATGTAAAACAAATATAAACTTTGTGTTTCAAGAAAGTGTATTTAATGCAACAAATTATCTTTTAACTGCTTAAATTGTACAGTAGTTGTAGACAGTGAGGTACGATCGTCTACACAAATAGCTGCTACACTTCTTTATGATGAATTTAGAACAGTGTATAAAAGACTAGTGGAAAGGTATTTACAGTCTTGAGCAATACTAAAGTTGCACTCATATCCATCTTTAAACCTACCAAGCCAAATTCTGAAACATTTGGGATACTATAAAGCATTGTATCAACTTGCATAGATTCCATACTGCCTTAAAGCGGCGCATAGCTATTATTCCTCGTGAGTGCACAGCAGATAAATCTAAATAATTTTGAATGACATACAATCATCTGAAGTTTTTAGTGATATTACTCTTTGAACCATGCCGACACGGTGATATAATATTTTGAAACATTTCCTTCATCCAAATACGGTAGACAGAATTTATGTTTTTCCTCATTCATGGTATTAACTTTAAAAAGAATTGTACCAGCTAATAGTGTAGGCAATTTTATATCCGTACATTTTCTCTACTTTCTCTACATTAGGTAATTTTCCTTGACAGATGTGTGGCATGATGCTGCTGTTGGTCCCACTGACGTTGACAGGCATATGGATATTTTTAGCTATCTATCCAACCGAAGCTCAAAACGTTTTCTACATATCAGCCCTTACCCGCCTGGGTCTTCGAAGTGTGAGCCTTGAAAAGAGTGAGGAGCTAAACCAGTTATTTGAAACAGACAGCGACTCTGGTGTGATTAGCCAAGCGTATCGCGGAACACCAAACCAAGGAGAAAATCTTGAAACGGATAGTATAACTTCGAGTGTTGCAAGCCAAGATCCAGAGGAATGCGAGGAACTTGGACTTTGTTATCCGGGAAGTGGTCAAGATTTGGGCATTCCAACTGATCATGAAAAGATTGAGGGACAGAAGTTGTCTCTTGGAATGAACGTCAAAGATTCAGATGTTACTGTTGAAGATGGAAAGCAACATAAACCAGAGGAGATAATTACAGAAGTCTTTGAAGTAGAGAAGACTGATCAGGATTTAACAATTCCACTGCAGGATTTGGTCATTCTGGACAAATTCCATCGTAAGGTAATCAAAAGTACAGTAAATGAAGCAATTGAAGAAAATTATCCACATATATTGACAAGTGTTACAGAGATGATGAATGAACAAGACAATTTCGATCATATGGACGACTTTAAAGAGGTGATTTCAAATGAAATAGATACTTTGGCTATAAACAAAAGTTTGAATTCCCAAAATGCTGCTGAGACAAATGATGCTAAAGCTGATGAAACCCCAAACCTTAAACCCATAATCCTTCATATTATTTACTCAGACTCCCAGAAATGTCTTGGCAAGGATGACATACTGATGGTAGAATACATCCAAATGTACCGCCACTTTATCTACTTCCTCAGCACCTTTGGGAGCTTTGCCAGCGTACAAACGAAGATGTTAGAATCAAGACTTGAAGAACTTGATCTGTACGTAAAAGGAGCAGACAAAATGGAATACCAAACTCTCACTGGAATGATCCGTTTCGAGGATGAGAATGCGAGGATCCAAAGTACCTCTCCCTTCTCCGGATCAATGCTGTTCACCTGTCTTCATCGCCACCTACAGTTCCTGACGCAGGCTGTATTCAACACCCTCACTGTGGATCCCAATGATTCCCTTATTGAGCCATTCAGTCAGGCTTATCACAGTTTCCTCGCCCCTCATCACTCTTGGATTGTAAAAAAATTCTACCTGGTGGGCATGCGTTTTTTGGGGACGAAAGGAGATGCAATGGAGTCATTTTTAATTTCCCAGGGAGAGCGGAATATGTCGGATCAGCTGCTCGATTCGGGGATTCGGACCGTTTTGCAGAAACTGAGGGAAGTGACGGAAGTGTCGGAATCCATACTTGTCAGAACGGATGCAATTCATAATGTTATCAAGCAAGTCATTTCTTAGGCATATCATTTAATGTTTATCTTAAAGCTTTTTACCTTTGATGTAATTCATCATCTGAATAGTTGTTATAACTAATGCATGTTATGTTGAAGCAACGCGTCCTTCTTACGCAAGAATAATATTCAATTTAATACCTTGATATGTGCCTCCAAGTTGTTGTTGTTGTTCCCTAAGCTGCCTGGCTGAACAGCCCTGAGTCCCTAAGGAAGGCCATGGCCATGGTCAGGCTTTCCCACAGAGCTCTCAATGAGTGTAAATTGTGTTGTTGGCATAAGTGGTTATGTGAAATGCAGTCTTCTATGATGTGTTTAATGGTATGGGGTGCTGTGTTACAACCCGGGCAGGTGTCGACGACGGAGTCATCCAGTCTCTTCTGATAGCTCAGAAGAGCCGGATGGTGTCCGCATCTCAGCCTGGCCAGGTGGACTCTGTCCTCGCGAGGAAGGGAGGATTCAGAAGGATGGATTTCGGGAGGTCGTGCTTGCAGCTGCGTGTTGTCTATGAGTGAGTGAATGGAACGGCGAGTGATATGAGTATGGATGTGCTTCCGGAAGTTGGTTTGGGGTGGGCAGGGAGGGAGAGAAGACAGTATTTGTATGTGATAGCGTGTGCTGGGTGTTGTTTTGATATTTCTTGGTGTCTGTGGGTGTGTAGCCATGTAGTGTAGTGGGTGGTGTTGATTCGTGGAGGCTGCTGCCAGGAATTGTGTGCCTCTCATGTCTAGATGATCTTTGACTTTGAGGACTTTGGTTTCTTGATGTAGGTGATCTGTGGGTGTCGTAGCTGTGCATCCTGTGATGATTTTCAGGGCTTTATTTTGAATGGTCTGTAAGGTCTTATGATGTGTTTCAGCTAGGTTGGAAGCCCAGGCCGGGCTTGCGTATTCCATAACTGATCTTATGTATTGTTTGTAGACTGTGGTGGTGGTTTCTTTGTTGTGTCCAAATTTCGTGTGGGCAAGTGATCTGAGGGTGTTAAGTCTGGGTGTCAGTTTCTTTTTTGTGTTTGTGGTGTGCTGTTTGAATGTCATTTGGGTGTCGTATGTTACTCCTAGGATTTTGGGTGTGTGTGTGTGTGTTAGGGGTGTGTTGTTTATGTTGAGTCCCGGGACGTAATCGTGCTCTCCTGTCCAGCTTGTGAGGAGGGTTGCAGTGGATTTAGCTGGGGCTAAATTGAGTCTGTTTGTAGTGCACCATTCATGTAATGTGTCGAGATAGTCTTGTTGCTGTGTCTGGGTTTTGGTGTGTGCTTGTGAGTGTTATGTCGTCTGCGTAGGAGGCTATGGTTATTTGGGGTGAATTTGGTGTATTTATATCACGCATGTACAGATTGAAGAGTGCGGGCGACAGGACGGATCCTTGCGGGACTCCGTTTGGGAAATTTCTATTGCTAGATGACTGACCGGCAAAAGATAAGTGTGCACATCTGCCTGCTAAGAAGTTGGCCAGCCATCTTTTTGTGTTGTTGTGCATGTATGTGTTGTAGATTTTGTTTGTTAGGTTGTGGCGGGGGATGGCATCGAAGGCTTTACTAATGTCGAGTGTGGCAAGTACTGATCTGTGTGGTGGTCTAGCTGAGTTGATGCCGTCAAAAGCTCTTTGTGTAAGGTCTGTAAGAAGAGTGTTTGTGGAGTGCAATGGCCTGAAGCCGTGTTGTGTTGGAGAAAGGGGTAAGTCAGGTGTCATCAGTTGTAGTACAAGGCGCTCTATGACTTTGGAGGGGGTGCAAAGGAGTGTGATAGGGCGGTGTGAGGAGGTTAGCGCGGGGTCTTTGTTAGGTTTGGGGAATGTGATGATGATACCATGCTTCCAGATGTCTGGTATTGTGTTGTGTGAGTAGCTGTAGTTTGATATGTTAGTGAGTGCTTGTATGCCTTGTGGTCCCAGGTGTCTGAGGTGAATTTTGCTTATGTTGTCTAGGTCACAGGCGGGTGAGAGCTTGAGATTGTTGATGATATGCTTTGTCTGGTTGTTGGTGAAGGGTGTATAGTCAGGGTCTATGGGGAATTGTCTTTTTCGTCGGATGACACGTCGGTCGTCTTTGTGGGGTTTTAGGTGACTGACATGAGAGAAGTGATTGATGAGAGTGTTTGCTTGTTGTTTACGTGAAGGAGTAGAGTCTGTTGTTGTGATTGCAGCATGTGATTGTGTTGTGTTGCTGTTGGAAAGTGTGATGCTGGTTAGTGTTTTGTAGAGTTTTTTGGAGTTTGTTTTGTGATTGAGTGTTTGTAGGAAGTTATTCCAATTTAGTCTTTTGTTGTTCTTGTATTTTGTTGTAGCTTGCAAACACTGAAAGTGTCAGAATCCAACTTGTTTAAACTGATTCAGTATATACAGTTAAGTCTGTCATTATCTACACATATATTGTTTATGATATTATGTACAGATGTCTATTTTTTCTTGAATATATCAGGCTACCTAGATTTATCAATAAATTTATCGCATGAAAATTATTTTTAATTTCTCAGTTTTTAATAATATTACAATTTATCACGCACATTGAATATTCTCCGTTTGAGGAAAAACCAATGTGAACTATTAATATTAGTATTTCAGGCTCTTAACTAATCCTAAATAGAATATATTGTCAACAAAGAACTGATTTCATGTGAATCGTATTTAATACTTGCACTACGGGGCATATTTCCGCCATATTAGGGCTCATTCAGGCACTCCTGATTGATTAAGCAAGTGGCTGAATGAAATTACATTTATTAAGCCAGAAATTAGAAAAAAACAGCTTCAAAATTACACCAAAACAAGCTTTGTAGCGCACAGTTTTCACTCGCAGCGCTACCATAAATATTCGCCTGGTCTGCGTACTCCCGCTCACTTCTATAGGCTTTAAGAGGCTTTAAAACCCTGTAAATTGCTGTAAATTGCCATGGTGTTCCGGAACGTCTCCCGTAGTCAATGGGTTAAGGCCATATTTTTAGAGGGGAATTTAAGTCTACGTACATACATAAACTAAAAGTCTGAGTGCTTCACACAAAGTGCGGTTCTGGTCTCACATCCTAATGGCAACACTCTAGGCAGCCCTGTTCAGAGCTGCCTTACTCGTCAGGACTTTTTTATTCAAGATTACGGTCTGATCTCGTCTCTTTCTTGGCCTACCCCTTGATGCAGCTCTCTCCATGTTCACGGACTTGTATCTTTTCACCCAACTTAGTTCAACCATCCCCTCCACATGTCCAAACTATCCAAGCCTACTAGTAAGCATCTCATCATTGATACTCTTGATACCTAACAGTCTCTTCAGCTCTTCACTAGGTAGCCAGTCTTGCTGTTTGGACCACACATCCATTTCAGCATTCTCATCTCAGTACGTTCCATTCTGTTAATATCATATTCATTAACAGGCCACATTTCTGAAGCATATGTCAATGTGCTTCTAACACATGATGCATACTCCTTTCCATTCAAGGGGAGTGGGAGCCTCTTCATGGTAAGTAGTGACAATAGTTCTCTGAACTTTCTCCAGCCACATCTTATTCTAGCTATATTGGCTGCCTTGGCTTCACCACCGGCAGAGATTTTATCTCCCAAGTAGCAAAACTTATCCACCATCTCCAGTGCCTCATTGTCAAAGCTATCACTTTCGAGCCGGTCATTGAATGGTCCCGTGGTGTACCCAGCAGCGGCAGACGCTACACTGTAATAAGTTCGCACCCGCCCCATTTTTGCATACCTCTTAATCTTTTAATTTGGAAAATAATTGTATTTAACTTGCCATGCCCTCTCTCCATCTTCTGAACTTGGCCTTGGCATCCCGCGCACTATCTGTGATAAGTACTAGGTCATCTGCGTATGGCAGTTGCCAGGGGAGCCCAGCTATGAAATCTCCAGATAATGCTTCTAGAACCATAACAAAGAGGAGAGGGCTTAACACAGAGCCCTGGTGAACTCCGACTTGAACTGTAAATTCCTCACTCAATACACCTTTTACCCTCATTCCCGTTCATGAGTTCTCATACATCTTCATTATCACATGCACCAGCCACTCCTCTATGCCAACTTTTCTCCTAGCCCACTGCACATCATCTCCGGACAAAGGCCTCCTCCAGGACTAACAAACACAAGGTACAGATTCCTATCTTTAAGAAAATATCTTTCCTGCAGCTGCCTGACTAGGAAGATAGCATCGATTGCACTATGTCCTGGCATGTAACCAAACTGCATATCAATAGTAATACTTTCCCTGATCATGCCTTCAAAGGCTCTCTCAGAGGCCTTCATGACGTGCTCAAGCACTTGCAGGCCCCGATAATTTCCTCTATCTAACAAACATAATTATGTGATAGGTATGGGTGAGTACCTGTATACATACATACATACATACATAACATTTTAAGACTGAGTGTTCCACACATAAGTGCAGTTTCAGTCTCTTGTCCTAATGGCGGCGTTCCAGGCAACCCTGTTAAGGGCTGCTTCACTTGTCAAGTTCTTGGATTTGAGATCGGCGCGTATAGTCCGATTCCAGGTCTTCCTCGGTCCACCCCTTGGTGCAGCTCCCTCCACAATCACAGACCTGCATTTTTTTCACCCAGTTTTGTTCATCCATTCTCTCCACATGTCCATACCATCCCAGTCTACTTGTACGCATCACCTCGCTAATACTCTTTATACCTAAACGTCTCCTCAGCTCAACATTTGTTATTCTATCCTGTAGCCTGGCCCCACACATCCATCTCACCATTCTCATCTCATTACGCTCCATAATTAATATAATTAATAATTAATATATAAAATAGTGCAACAGCCTAACAATTCTCGCCTGTTTTACGTCAATTAGGTTAACCAAACCATATATTTATTTATTTAGTTACTTATTTTGTAAATATATAAAAAATTTCCTCCTTTAATACACCAAGACTCCTTTATTCATAATCAGATTCAGGTCAGGAAAGAGGTTTCATATCTGCATTGAATGGTTTACAACCACCGCAAGTGACTTCGGTACCATGGTACAGTTTACTGCACATAATTTATTCCGTTGGGGTTGTGATTGGCAGAGCTTCACCCACCTCCCCAATCCCCCTCCTACCAATAGGACGTGGAGTGAGGGAAGGGGATTGGCGAAGTGGGTGCAGCGCTGCCAAATTACGACCAAATCACGACCCCAACGGAATAGAATATGTGCAGCAAACTGTACATGGCTTTCTGATCAACCCTATTCAACACCCCTCCATGGCTCCCGACGCATCTCTCCTGTGGCCATTCAGTCAGGCTTATCACCACTTCCTCGGCCCTCTTCACTCATGGCCCGTGTGAAGTGTGTCTACCTGGGGAGGATGAGGATGTCTGGGGACGAAGAGAGCTACGATGGAGTCCTTTTAAGAGGGATGAGCGCATATATTTGTTTATTTATGTATTGGTTATTTATGTATTGGTTATTTATGTATTGGTTATTTATGTATTGGTTATTTATGTATTGGTTATTTATGTATTGGTTATTTATGTATTTGTTTATTTATGTATTTGTTTATTTATGTATTTGTTTATTTATGTATTTGTTTATTTATGTATTTGTTTATTTATATATTTGTTTATTTATATATTTGTTTATTTATGTATTTGTTTATTTATGTATTTGTTTATTTATGTATTTGTTTATTTATGTATTTGTTTATTTATGTATTTGTTTATTTATGTATTTGTTTATTTATGTATTTGTTTATTTATGTATTTGTTTATTTATGTATTTGTTTATTTATGTATTTGTTTATTTATGTATTTGTTTATTTATGTATTTGTTTATTTATGTATTTGTTTATTTATGTATTTGTTTATTTATGTATTTGTTTATTTATGTATTTGTTTATTTATGTATGTTTATTTATGTATTTGTTTATTTACGTATTTGTTTATAAATTGATTTTTGTATAATTTCAAGGGTGCGGTAATCAATGCAAGGGTGCGGTAATTAATTCAACGGTGCGGTAATTAATTCAAGGGTGCGGTAGCAATTCATTGGTGCGGTAATCAATTCAAGGGTGCGGTAATCAATTCAATGGTGTGGTAATCTATGCAATGGTGTGGTAATCAATTCAATGGAGTGTTAATCAATTCATTGGTACGGTAATCAATTCATTGGTGCGGTAATCAATTCAAGGGTGCGGTAATCATTTCAAGGTTGCACGACTGTTTAAAGGCTCGCAGTCAGAATACTTGAAAGATATACATGTGTTATCAAACTTATCAGGCACGTAGATAAGCTTCTCAGGTGAACATCCCACGAGAGAGAGCCACGCGAGCGGGTAATACAGTGTCCCCGGAGTACCGAAGATGAAGGGGTTACTGGGTTTTGTGGGGGTCCTGTCAGTGGTGGGGATGGGGGCCCTGCTCTCCATGGTGGCGGTGGTAAAGGCTCAGGAGGAGGATCAACGGGTAGGTGAACACTTGTTTGGCTTACTATAGTCTATTCGCTGTAAGTAGGCGAGAAATCAAGACCTCTAACTTCTGTAGCTCAAACACGACTAGAGTAATCGAGCTAATATTTATACCATTTGGGAAGAGTCAGTCAAGGAATAGATGTGGAAATGTACAGCCAATTTGCTCTAGCCCTTTTTGAGTTACAGAGGATAGAGATCATGATTTCTCGCCTACTTACAGCGAATAGACTAGTTTTCACATTTATTTAGCCCATTCAGTACCAGGGCCGTCCTTGGGGAGATTTCCACTAGAGATATTTTTTTCTTGACCCCTTTATCCCTCGTGTTTAGCCCCATTGCTTTTGAGATTATAAGAAGTTTGCCCCATTATTTTGGTGATTTTAAGAATTTACGCCCCATTCTGTCTATTTTAAGACCTTTCGTGCCATTTAGGTGTCGATTTTATCCTGGCGAGCGAAAGCGAGCCTGTAAATTAAGAGTAACCGGCCATTTATCTACCGAAAAATGTACAAATTTATCTGAAAGGGGGCCAAGGGGGTGAAATTTTAAGATTCTTGGAGGAGTAGGAAACAAACTAAAAACCTGCCCTTAACTTTATTCTGGCTACTATTAGACAATGTTATTCAGGTTTAAAGAGACCTACAACAGTTAACAGGCTTCGAACTATCTTACTACCAAAGATCCTTCTTAAACTGCATAAAATCGTGTAGATATAGCTATATAAAATTAAATAGACGTCGCTGGTACAGAAAGGGTTAATGCAGCTAAACTATTCATGGGGATCACATAATCTGTGGGGATAATGAGATCGTCGCTCTCTGGTTGTTTATCTGTTTGTCGTCTCCCTTAGTCACATAGAAGAAACAAAATTACTATGCATATATATTTCTCAACTTCGGACTTCTTCCTTGGTAGAGGTCCCTAGTGTAGCGCTCCTTCCCTTAGTGTTCCCAGCATAAAGGCGGTGTCACACGAGATTTTTTCCGTCAATTTTTACTGGCTATTGTAGTCTGGCAGCTTCAAAATTTAAGTTATATCAGAAATCACCTACGTATCATAATCTAAATTCAGTCTAGTTTCCGATTCCAATGTGAAAACGCCTCAAAACATTACGAGAAAAACTTGCTCATCGAAAATTTCCGGAAAAAACGCTCATGTGACACCGGCATAGAGTTGTTTCTGTCTATTCCAAAATTAAGAATAAGTGGACTGAGACAGGCATTTTGTGTGTCGGGCCATAAATTTTGTTTTAAATATTTAACAATTGCGAAGCGGGCAATTCTAATTCTAGGTAATTCTACGAGATGTTGCTCTTGTATTACTGTATAATGCTTATAAACATGATGGATTATTCTCTAATTACCAAGTATAATTCATGCTGTATCATTAATGGCAAATTGTAAACTGCCTGTACTTCAAATTAGATTAATGCTGCCATTTGAAAATTATAATATATGTGTATTTAGGAGAGAGAGAGAGAGAGAGAGAGAGAGAGAGAGAGAGAGAGAGAGAGAGAGAGAGAGAGAGAGAGAGAGAGAGAGAGAGAGAAGAGAGAGAGAGAGAGAGAGAGAGAGAGAGAGAGAGAGAGAGAGAGAGAGAGAGAGAGAGAGAGAGAGAGAGAGAGAGAGAGAGAGAGAGAGAGAGAGAGAGAGAGAGGGGAGAGAGAGAGAGAGAGAGAGGAGAGAGAGAGAGAGGAGAGAGAGAGAGAGGAGTGAGAGAGAGAGAGAGACGAGAGAGAGAGAGATAGAGAGAGAGAGAGAGAGAGAGAGAGAGAGAGAGAGAGAGAGAGAGAGAGAGAGAGAGAGAGAGAGAGAGAGAGTAATAGGGAAACAAAACACAGCTATTTGTATTCCACATCTAACATAGGAGTTTATTATTGTTTTCAGATATTGTATGATGGAAATTTTAATCAAGATAGAAACAAGTTTGAAAACGACGACAATTCTAGTAAGTATTATTTATACTTTGTTGTATAGCCTTATAAATTCTATAGAGTGCTCTTTTTCATGTAATGTGTATTAATAGGAGTAATCTTATAATATTATATACTGTATATATATATATATATATATATATATATATATATATATATATATATATATATATATATATATTGTGACGCCTCCCGGCGTTAGCAGAATGGTTGCGTGGGGCATTGCAGCTCGCTAGCGCTCGCCAGGATGGGGGGATGGGCTACAGTTGTCCTAGAATGATCTGCTTTATTTCATTAGTGTCGTGTTGCCACAGACAGTCTAGAAATGGTCTTTGTTTTGGTCTGTGACCGCGCCTTATATTTTATATTCGCTATAATATAAATGTTGCTTGTGTGGGAGGCGAGCGAGAGAGGGTGAGGGAGTACACCTGGCAGCGGGGTGAGCTATGACGCGGCTCGCTTGGGCGCTGACGGAGTTGGCGGCCGGGTGGTCAACTAGTCCCTTCCCGTCGCGGCCTCGTGTTCTTTACCAGCTCAGAGCTTGCCTGACACGCGTATCGCCTACATCCTTTGCAATTCTGTCCCCCATACTCGCCCCTTTGCATACTATTTCTCTCTCTCGACTTCTCCTTTCTCATTCTCTAATCTTTATTAAACTCAACATCCCTTCTGGTTTCAGCATAGACGTTCACCGTCGACCAGTCGTATTGTACGCGAAGCTCTCAGATATTTCCATGTATTAGGTTAAGGAGGTATTATGCTTTATTGAGGTTTTGAGAGACGGACTTTTCTGTATGTGTCCTCTCTCGGGAAGGTTGTAGACCGGTATATGTCTCCCTGGCAAGGTGTTGAGTGATTCTTCTTGGTTATCTAAAGCTAGACTAGGGGTAAGGTTACTGTGTCGTTGTCTCCGATGTGTGCAGTGTTAGCTAAGCCCTGCACGACATCGACAGGTACTGTGGGAGCCTAAGTTGTCTTCGGGTGGGTTTACTTTGCGAGCACAGCGCTGTGGTGTGAGAGGGCCATAGCCTATCCCTCACAACATGTGCTGCCTCTTTGTGTTGACTTCTGAGGGATCGCCAGGATAGAGCTAGGTACTAGAGACCTAGATTTATCAAGAGAGCATCCCCGTCATATAACGTAATCTTCATTATACCACCTTCGGACAACGTTAGGCTACGAGCCGCATGCTCGCCCATTGTTGCCCTGCCTTGATACCCCAGCTAGACTTTATTAACTGAGCAGACACTGGTTAGAGATAAGCCCCATTATTATATGTATGCAGCATTATTATTCACTGCACTTTTGAGCCGAGGTTGTTGTTGAGTTGCACAACCCTAGTAGGCTGTTGCGTTGTGTCACGAAGCATTTCTTTAGTTGTCGAGCATTACTACCTTTGCGCAGTCCTTATTATTCGCCTGCCTATTATTACTATATGTCCTAGCATTTATTGTGACCCGTATTCTGCATTATAATTGTTCAAGATTCTTTACGAACATCTTCCCAGCATCAGACTTATTTCAGAAGTTTCCAGTTGATGTTGCAGAACTAGCATTGCACTTTCTTTAATACAGGAGTGCCAGTTATTTGAGTATCTACCGTAAGTTAATTAATCACATTAACTATCTTTTCTTTGTGTAACATAATCGAGTAATCTTTTACTGTTTGAGAATAGGTTGTTTCATTGAGCGTCAGCCTAGTGTGTGTGCACCAGTTACCGAGTCATAGGATACCTCGTTGTCCAGGCACGACTCAGGGCGGTAATGGTGTTTTGTTTTCCAGTGTTTAAGCCAGGGGTTGGATCTAGTGTTACCGTTGTTGCATTTTGCCATTATCTAGCCCAATGTTGAAGAGCCCTATGTCTTTGAGAACCTGGATCGTAACAATATATATATTATATACTGTATATATCAGTTATTGATCTTGTCCGTGGAAAGCAGAGGTGAATAATGAAGAGAAACACCAGGGCGTGATAGAAGAGCATGTTCATCGTGTCTATATTTATTGCAACGTTTCGGAGACACACTTACTCCATCATCAGGCAAATCTAAAAAAATTACAAGTGTGTGTATCTGTTATTTTTAGATTTGTCTGATGATGGAGTAAGTGTCTCCGAAACGTTGCAGTAGTTTTGAGATTATAAGACGTTCGCCCTATTAGTTTGGCGAATTTAACACCTTTCGCCCCATTTCGTTGTCAATTTTAAGACCTTTCGTGCCATTTAGGTGTCGATTATTTCCTGGCGAGCGATAGCGAGCCTGCAATTTTAAGAGGAATCGGCCGGGACATTTTTCTACCGAAAAATATACAAATTTATCTTGAAGGGGGGTCTAGGGGGTGTTTTTCTAAGTTTGATGGAGGTCTAGGGAGGAAACTAAAAAACGATATGAATAAATAAATTAATAGACCAAACAAACGGCCAGTCTCCCCTTAACATCCATACTGTGAGCTCTCAACACTATTTGCCTACTATAACTCTATCGATAACACATTAACTGCAAAGCTATAAAGCCATTCTGTTCTCGCTAACCCTAATCCGGAAAACTATGCATTCGGCAGGTCTAAATTTGGCATGCATCCCGGATGCTAGCACCATATTTGTCTACTGGGATCCAATCATCGACACCGACTCCTATAATGTGGCATGGACGAGCAATGCAGGGAACGCAGGAATGGGCTCCACCGATCTCACCTACTACGTCATAAAAAACACAATCCCTTGCACCGAGTATGACATTATGGTGGTAGCCAAGCTGGGGGAGCAGGAGGTGGTTAGTGAGACTATCACCACACTTACACTGGCTCAAGGTGAGGGAGATCATTCCAGTATCATATACCTGCGGCCAAATACACGGATGACAGAATAGCAACACTGAACTTTTTTTCCGAATTATTCCAATACTGTATAATGCAAATATCTAAATTATGTTGAACTAACCAGTGTTTTTATATAACCGGCTAGCATACTTTCTTAAGCACAAATGTTAATATAATTGTTATCATTATCACACGCACACACATATTGCTTTAATGGGCCGGTTTTCAATGGGCCGGTTTTCTAGACTACTTTCTCCCTCATGTTTATCCCCATTAGTTTTCAGATGTTAAGATGTTTGCCCCATTAGTTAGTCTATTTTAAGACTTTACGACCCATTTCTTCGTCAATATTTAGACCTTTCGTGCTATTTAGGTGTCGATTTTTTTCCTGGCGAACGATAGTGAGCCTGTAATGTTTGTCCCGGCTGAAAGGCCGGGACACTTTTCTACCAAAAAATGTACAAATTAATCTAGAAGGGGGATCTAATGGATGTTTTTTTTTTTTTTTTTTTTTTTTGATGGAGGAAGCTAGAATAATAATGAATACATGCAAAAATCGCTAAAAAAGTGAACCATCCCCCCTTAAATGCATGATGGGCAAACTAATCTTGAACATGCCCATTTATCGTGAATTAGGTAACCAGACGAATGATGTGCGGTTTAGTGATTTCGTGATACATTACTTATTATTCTGTATGTTTATTATGAAGTTAGCATTGCATAGTATATTCCGAATGAACTATCATTAAGCAAACAAAGAAAAACCTATATTTGTATTTAGAACAGTAAGTTGTAATAATTGATGATAGCCTATTTGGATAATAATGAGTAGGTTAGCATAGCTTAAAAGAAATGAGAATGTATAACAAAGTATATGGCACTAATATGATGTGCTTTTTACAGCGCCTCAATCAGTTTACCGTGTAGTAGTGAACCCAGTGGGCACAGAACCCAGCCTAAATGTGACCTGGCAACCCGTTCCTCAACCTGGGAACTGTGAGGTCAACTATAGGGTCACTTGGGAGCCGATGAATGAATCTAACGAACTGTACGAAGATGTCACTGCATATTTTCATTACATCATCAAGGATCTGGCGTACTGTACTGATTATGCTGTGTGTGTCATTCCTTTCACCGCTGGACACAATGCCAGTGAAAGATGTTATCTGGAATCTGTAGAATACTGTAAGTGCATCTTCGTTTATGTACGGGGGTAATTCTATTTATCCCTTCCCTCCACTTCAGACATGCGATTTCTAATTAGTGTACTTCATTTGAGGTATCTAGTGTAATCAACAATAAAGAATTACTTTATCTTCACGTGCTGCAATTATACAGTCTGTTACATGATTAGATTTAAATTTCGACATCTTCTAATCAATCACTATACCTACTTATATGTGTTCCATGTTATTAGATTATATATTTAGGCTTACCAATATAAATCAGTTTTCAGATTCCTATTTCTATCAAATTTCTTACTCGGCACTACTGGTAAATTCAGGATGCTTCCTAAAATGCCGAGCACATGGCTGTTATTTCAGGCTTCTTACAACCATTTTTGGGGTGCGATAGATCCTTAACTTACTGGGAGAACTTACACATAGAACAGATGCACGTGTACAATATAATTACTTTATTGATTGAGACAAAGTTAGTGACAAACTAAATGTATGTGCAGAAGAAAATTAACATTAACTCCAGATGTCCTCCAAACCTAAGTTTATACCTATCACAGGTTCTATCTTTGTATATTAACTCAATGACTGCGAGCATACTATAAAAAAAATACGGATATCACAGCGGCAATTGTCATATGACAATCGCTGAATATCTGCATAGTACAATTCATGGGAGTCGGGCAAGAGAGTTTAAGGAGCACGGGACCCTTCCATACATTGCCTGCCCTGTCTGGGTGAACATTTATGTAACTGTCAAACATCTCTAGCTCCCCTACAGACTTGGGAATCGCGAAAACCACTCAAAACTGCAAATTTTTACCGATTTAGCTCCACCTTTGCAATATCGTTGCATGACAACCAGTTATCGTACAGACATAATTCAGGTGTCATTGGAAAGGGCTATTCCTGGATGTTCAGAGATATATCAATGAAATACGTTGTAGCTCGTGTTTATACATGAAAATGTGCAGGGAATGAAGGTCACTTTTAGTCCAAAACCCCCGTACAGTACAATGCAGACCAAGCAATTGTCATATGACAATTGCCACAGTGATTGTGTTAATGTACACTCGGATGCCATAGTCTCTAGCCCACTCATATTATAATTGTAGACTTCACCTTTAATTAAATATTAATATTTAATTCTATCTATCTATCTATTGCCTGACGCCGTGATCCCCGAAGGGGTGGCCACGAACGAACCGCCCCCATGCACCTCTGTCCCCAGTCAGTCGACGCCCCTCCCCCCAACCAGCACCGCCTTCGTTCATGTAGTTCCTCACTCCATCCTTCCACCTCATATTCGGTCTACCTCTCCCCCTCTGTCCCTCCACCTCGCTCTCGTACACCCTCTTAGTCATTCTCTCGCTTTCCATACGTTCCATATGGCCGAACCATCTCAAGTTGTTCCTT
Source organism: Paralithodes platypus (assembly GCA_032716605.1). Taxonomy (NCBI): domain Eukaryota; kingdom Metazoa; phylum Arthropoda; class Malacostraca; order Decapoda; family Lithodidae; genus Paralithodes; species Paralithodes platypus. The sequence goes on from CM064487.1 coordinate 4,973,430, forward strand.
TTCACACTTTCCAGCACATCTACCTCCACACCACACCTCCTTCTTACTTCCTCATTAGTCTGTCTATCCCTCCATGTAACTCCGCACGCACTCCTTAAGTAATTCATTTCCACTGCTCTCACTCTTGGTCTGAGTCTCTCAACCAACGTCCATGCTTCGCTTCCGTAAGTCAGTGTCGGGATTACCACACTGTCATGCAAGGACTTCTTCACTTCCATACTGACCACCCTATTTCTTGTTACTGCTTTTAGCGTTCCTACAACCCTCTTCCCCTGTTGTACCCTCTCCCGCACCTCTTCATCCATAGTCCCATCTTTACTCAACACACTGCCCAGATACTTAAAAGAGTTGACGATCTCCATAGCCTGACCGTTCAGCTTCACCTCACACTCTGTGACTTCACCCCTTTCGAAGACCATAACCTTGCTCTTCCCCGTATTTACCTTCAAATTCCGTTTTTCGCACACTGTTCCAAACTCATTTACCAGACCCTGCAACTCCCATTCATTATCACTCATCAGAACTGTATCATCCGCAAACAGCAGTATAGGTAGCTTCCACTCAATTCCCTCCCTTTTCAGCGATACACCAACATCCACTGCTCTTGATAGTATTTCTTTCATAACTCCATCCATATATACAGTAAACAACCACGGGGACATCACACACCCCTGTTTCAAACCAACATTCAGGTCAAAGAACTCGCTCTGCTCACTCTCCACACGTACTGCCGCCTTTGCACCCTCATACATGCTCTTCACTGCTTTCAGCAACTTGCCCTCTACTCCGTATATTCTAAGTACTTTCCACAAACCTTCTCTATCCACTCTGTCATAGGCCTTCTCCAAGTCCATAAAGGCAACATACACCTTTTGTTTCTTCTCCAGATACTTCTCCACAACACAATTCAGGGTAAAAATCTGATCTACACATCCTCTTCCCTTCCTAAAACCTCCCTGCTCGTCGCCTATCCATTTCTCCGTTCTCACTCTCACTCTCTCAATCACTACCCTACTGTATACCTTCCCTACTACACTTAGAAGACATATTCCTCGGTGGTTACCACACACTCCTCTTTCCCCTTTGCCCTTATATAGGGGGACTATTATGCCAGTCTTCCAGTCATCGGGTGCACTCCCCTTCTCCCATGCTAGTTTGCACATTTTCCATACCCATTCTATCACTATCTCACCACCATACCTCAACATTTCCCCACACACTCCATCTGTTCCTGGTGCTTTCCCCAACTTCACTCTTTTCATGGCTTCCCACACTTCTGACCTCCTGATCCCCACATCCTCCTCCACTACTTCTCTTCTTCTCCCTCCCATACCATATCCAGCTATGTTTGCTGGCTCTTCATTCCTTTCATTTAGCAACTCACTGAAGTACTCCCTCCATCTTTCGACTCTCTCTTGCTTCTCGGCTAGCATTCTCCCATTCTTATCTTTCACACCCTTACTGTTTCCCTTGCTACCTTCCCTAACTTTCTTGACTTCTTTCCAGAACAGTTTCTTACTCTCCCTCCATTTTACACTCAGATTCCTTCCAAATTCCTCATCTACTCTTCTCTTACTTTCCTTCACTACTCTCTTTACCACCCTCTTACTCTCCACGTACCTCGCTCGTTTCTGCCTCTCGGAATCTTCATTCCCTCTACTACCCAACCACTCTCTATATGCTTTCTTCTTTTCTTCCACAGCTATTCTTACCTCTTCTGTCCACCATGCTGTACCTTTCAGCATTAATATTTAATTAATTATATTAATTATAATTAAGGAAGTACCGGTATATCTTTGGCAACTAATTTATGCATATAACTTTCTATACATTAACTACAAAACAAAATATACTATGTTGTTGCTAAGATAAGAAATTTATATTAAAATATCAATCCAGATAGCTTATATTGCATAAAGAAACTCATAGGGGTTCCACGAATTCCTTAGAGTGGGCTAGAGACTATGGTATACGAGAGTACATGAATATACAAAGATAGAACCTGCAATAGGTATAGACTTAGGTTTGGAGGAGGGAAGTACAGCTAGTATTTGTTGTGTAGCGAAGGGTACATTGGAGGCTTTTACGGTAATGAATATAGATATATCTCTGTCCACACTGCAGAATCGCCAGTGTAACTCAAGGTATAAGTATAATTCGCAATGTGGCAGAGGGGATAGCATATGTGAATGTTTTATTATTTTACGTCAGGAGGGATCCTGAGACAGGGAACAGCAATACATATATGGTAACTCTGACATTGGATTTACCAGGGGTGTTAATTAATGAGACTAGGGAAGTCTGTACTTTTGAAGGGTTGGTAGGAGGGTGGAAAGGGATAAGTTTCAGTCTTCCTTCTGTGTACTTTTGGATCTGGAATGGCAAGTATAGGGGATATGAATGGCAAGAGGACAGATAAGACAGGATGGTCGGTTCCTAGGGAGGTCAGGGTGGTGCTTAGTGATGTACTAGGTCGTAGAAACTGGGTGGAAGATCCGGGCATTCTGGTGTTGATGGCTGCCTTATAAAAGGACGGTATTGGATGAGTAGCTTGGTTGCTTCTCCTTGGTATCACCACAACTGATGCGATTTGTCTAGGGGTGGAGATGTTAAGGAATCAGGCATAACACATCCCATGCTGCCACCTTTCTTAAAGATCACAAAATGCAGTATACATGCTTTCTCACCCATTCACTGACATTACACACTTGCCGAGATTCTGCTCGGGGATCATTTCGGACCTATCGGAAAACCAGATCTGGCTGTAAGTGACTAACTACACTAAATCTTAGTACTAATCAATTACACACAGACACTATATTATGAAATTAATGTTATAGTTTTATCGAGGCGAGGCCATTCCTTCCTTGGAACTGTAAATGATGCTGTTGATGATGAAGGTACTGTGTTAAATTTCAAATGAAATGCTATTAATATGTTTATATTTATAGAGGAACAGGAGACTCAGGGCTACAGCAATGTATTATGAAAATGTTACAAACAAAATCTATTATATGCTTCAATTTTGAAATTACCCATTTATTTGTTATGCACTGAGTTTCTTTCTTTTTACCTAGTACCAGATCCAGTTACCAACCTGAACATCTTCCAACTAATCACCGATGTTGGATTGGGAGTGAGCTGGTCGCCCGTCTCAACACCAGCCAACTGTAATCTGTCCTACACTGTCACCTGGGGTCTCAAGAATGGTACCGAGGTTGGGCAAGGCGTAACTCAAGAATCTCAGTATAGAATTGTCGGTCTAGACAAGGACACCCTCTACAACGTCTGTGTGACTCCAAGCTTGGAAAAAGAGATTACCACAGATCCAGTGTGTGGTGATGGATATACGAACATGAGCAGTATGTTTTCATAAACCTTGACACAAAATATATTATATCCCATGCAGATCCAGCGTGGTTATGTGGTACCACATTTCATTCGTGCATGGAAGGCACGTCACATTTTCCCCTTGCCCCTCAACTTTCCCTTCATAATTGCTGAGGGGCACAGGGCCATGGATGGGGCTTTGGTTTCCCGGGCGTTTCCGCACCCTCCTCAGCTCCCTGCTTTGGAGTGGCTTCGGTCACTCAGGCTTTGTTAGTGGTAAGCAGGGAGGGTTTTGTGAGGGCGCCCATTTATGGCCTTGGCCTTGCTCGGGACCTTGGGGCTGTTTGACCAGACAGCCTGGGGAACAGCAACAACAACAACAACCTTCTCTCGGGGATTAACCCCTTATGTACCGGTGCCGTCCTTTTAACTTTTCTCTGGCTACTATTAGATGATTTTATTCAGTTTAAAAAGGGCCTCTAGCAATTAACAGGATTCAAACTATCTCACTTAACCCTTTTTACTGCCACAGATCTATCATAAACTGCACAAAATCGTAAAAGTATAGCTAGAATAAAATTACAAAGACGTCGCCAGTACCGAATGGGTTAAGGCAGCTGACACTAGATAGGTTAGAACAAGCTCTAAATAACAGCAAACCTGCAAGGAGTTCAATAATGTTCGGTCATGCATGAAGTATAATCATTTGTCAATGTGGACGTCAACCTATAATTAATTATCTTTGCCAGTAAATTTTAATTTACAGAATCCCTCTGCTTTATTGATCAAGCAATTTATTATTTAGTCAAGTCAGCAATAGCAAGGGATATAGTGTATTGCTCATATCTGATGAGATTAATTAAAATGTGTATTAATTATCTTGAATGTCTACAAGTATCCACTAAATTTCGAGGCTTGGTATTAAAAAGTATCTATTTTCACCTTACAGGATTAAATTTAAGCCTTGAAGCAAATTCTACTAGCGTCACAGCCTCTTGGTTCTCGGTTGAGGGAGCGGACTCCTACCGTCTCGTTTGGAGTGATGACGGTACTGGGGGTGGCTTCCAAGGAGTTGATGGTTCAGTCACCCAGTACACCATAGAGGGTCTCCAGGCTTGTGATAACTACTCCATCAGTGTGACGGCTCTTGCAGAAACTTTACAGGTGGATTTCGATGAAGACTCTGTACTTACACCCCCACAAGGTCAGAATGTCTGTTTGGTAATATTGTTACTTTGGCTGATAAATGTAACTCCTGGTTAGCCAAAGGCAGATTCTGAATATGGTCGGAATTATGTGCTGGTGTAGACGTTCTCCAAATGAAATATTCAACTCTATGATTTACAATATGAAGTAACTGACGTTGGCATTTGATTAACACTGCAAACGTAATTCAGATGGCCAGTATTTTTCACATTTCTTTCTAAACCGTTTCTTATTTTTCCTACCTAGTAATAAAGGCAGTGTTTGGATCAAGTTTACAAATACTGTCGACAATATGCAATATGCAGTTTCAAAATATATACTGTACAGTAATGCATATGCACAAATAGGTATCTTGCAACAGAGGATTTTTCTTGTTTTCTTTTGCAGAACCTTCCCCAGTGACTAGCCTGAATATAACCCAAGAAGGTGATGAGCCTGAATTGAAGGTGGCCTGGCCTCCTGTGACCCCCCCTGGCAATTGTGACCTGACCTACACTGTGACCTGGACTTGGATTGACCTTAATAACACTGAGGGTGGTCACTACGACACCAGAGACTCGGAGTACCTCATCACAAACCTCACCTACAACACTGAATACACTATATGCGTGTACAGTTGGATTCTAGGTTTATACACGGATCCAGTGTGCACCAATGTGACGCTCATTGATAGAAGTATGTTTTAGATTTATTATTTTATCTACTCCATCTTCACTAATTGAAACATGTTTACTCATGCAACTATTATGTATACAGATAAATGCATTCATATATGCGTAAATATACATCATTTCTATGTGCTCGACTATCTCCGTGGGTTTTTTTTTCCTGTGAACAGCTTCCTGATCTGAACAGGGGAACAGTGCGCTCATGTATCTAGTACCGTTCGCATGTGTGGGGAGTTTCCACCTACAGTATATTGCACTTCTCAAAAAGGGTACTGTCAAAAGCATTTTCATCTAATCAACTCACCTCTTACTAATTTCCTGCAATGTCTCTCTACAAGCTACGGTGTTGTATCTCTTTCACTCTTCTACCGCTAATGCAATAAACAATGTTTTTCAGAGCTCTCTCACTGTATAACTCCTTCCTTACGGAGACTAGGTGACACCTGCCTTTCATCACATTCCCACCCCTATTCTGTCAAACTCTAACCCAAGAGTGAACCGATTTTCCTAGATCCAATCGTGTAAACATTAAGCTATCATAGTCCAGTTGTGTATAAGTGCATGCTTAGATTAATATCCAGTATTCGAGAATGGATAATAAATCGTGAGTTTGTGCTTAAATCTGTAACTGTTTTGATAGCGTAATGGTTAGTGCCTGGTTTTTGGCCTGAGTATCCTAGGTTATTATTTCACTGGTACACCTGTACATTAATTAAAAGTTTAAATGCCACATGAACTATTTCGTTTCATGAATAAAATTTCTTCATTGTTCTGTCTGTTTTCTTTCCCCCAGGACTTAATTTGGTTGTGGTTCCCGACAGCAGCAGCATCACGGTGCACTGGTCCTTGGTTGATACCGCCGACTCGTACTTCCTGTGGTGGCGTGATGACCACTCGGGCAGTTGGGTTGAGGTTAATGGCACCACCAACACCTACGTCATCAACAACCTCCAGCCCTGTGCCAACTACACTGTCCAGATCACTGCCAGGGATGGTTCACAACATATCAAGGATGAAACTACCTATGCACTGACTTCACCAACAGGTAGGGAAGGAAAGATATAAATAGTTTTAATAATAAATATATATATAATGAATTGAAACACCAGGGCGTGATAGAAGAGCACGTTCATCTTGTCTATATTTATTTCAACGTTTCGGAAACACACTTACTCCACCATCATGCAAATCTAAAAATATATAACAGGTACACACACTTGTAAAAAAACACTAGTATCATAGTGAATTACAATAATTTCATAAAGCCTAAGAAAAATTACATAATATGAAAATATGAAGAAAGACTATATGGCAAGCCTAAATATAAATCATAAATTGGTAATCTAGAAACGCACAGATACATAGATGACATAGTAAATACCACAAGCATTATAAGTAAATCACAACACTTCTAAACACTATACATATGGAAACACTAAAAATAACTTACATTATGAAGATGTTAAAAACACAAGAGGTCGGTTGATTTTTCATCGCTACCTAATGAAGGCTTTAGTTTCACCGATATTAGAGACTCCATTATCGTGAGTTCCTCTCCGGAGAGGAACTCACGACAAAGTTTTCCTGTATAGTTGGCTGTGTATTTGTGTATTACCGGGTACTGTAAGATAATGTATTTTCTAATCTTGAAAAAAACTCCTACTACACTAAAAATTGTGACTACCCGGCAAATTTTTACTCACCAAAAGGTGTTCTGGATGCGAATGAATATCATAGAGCTGTGAATATATGTATATTTTCTATATATTTTCTTTCTTACTCTTACGTTTACAGAGGGGTTGATGTTATATTTATTTTACAGACATAAATCCATGCATAATTCTATATTGCAGCTACAACTCCGGTCTCTGACCTGTCATTGATCCAAATGACAGGGGAACCTGGACTCGGAGTAACCTGGTCTTCTGTCCCATCACCTGGCTACTGCCACCTTACCTACAAAATAAACTGGAGCCATTTAAACAATACAGACGACGGACACGACACGACCACCGACCCGCAGTACAACATCACAAACCTGGAATATGGCACAGAGTATACGGTGTGTGTCATATCATCTGTCGATGGAGAAGATGCGGAGGAAGTGTGTGAGCTAGAGATCACCAATGATAACAGTAAGTTAGATTGAAACTAATACATTAATAAAAATAATCTTAGAAAAGTAGACAAAGAATATAAACACCATGTAAGGAGGAGCATTTAATTGACAACGTTGCGCATAATTATACTGTAGCTTCATCAGACAAAGTTGAGTTGTAAAATATTTTGTTCATGTCATTGGCCTGATGGAGCTATATGCGAAACATTGTTAATAAAGGGCTCCTTCTCACATGTTGTATATATTTAAGCTAACACATTGACAGAGGTTATGAAATATCTTCTTAACACTGATACAAATTATGCCTCGTAAATCATTATAGGTTTTCAGTTGTTACCGATTTTCACTCTGATGAAATCTCCCATATATTATGCAGGTAGACATCATATTATTTCCCCATACGTTAAGAAAAATTAACCCTTTGAGTACCAGCGATGTGTGTTCTCAAATTACTCAAAGTTATCTTGCGATGGGTGAAGACTGGAAGTCTCTAGGCTAAGTGGTTCAGTTTTTATGGTGAAAATAAGTAGTTCAGTTATGGCCGCCAGGAGCCTAGATGCTGTGTACACTCCTGGTTTTCATAATTTACCTATACTCATATGTCTGCAAATAAATGGTCTAACCTAGTTTATATCCATACCAGAGGCAGTTAATGGTGTTTTCTTGAGATGGGTGAAGACTAGAAAATTTACATTGAGTGGTTATGGTGTGAGGTGGAAAATAAGACTGTTTTGTTGTGATACTGAGAACTGTTCGGATGCGGCGACGCAGTAGCTGCGGCCACGGCTACAGTCTATTTACATTTGTTCAACAATTGATTATTGATTATGTATTATGAAATCATATTTAATATACTGATTATTGATTACTGATTTATTTCACCATTGTAACAATTCCTGTCACTGTCGTTTGCTCTTGTGCATTGTTTGGGTCTCAGGTTCAGCAAGTACAAGCTTTCGTTAGGTCTGCATGCAAGCAGGAGTCACATGACTGACTGGCTATGTGTTCTAGTGTTTGTTGGTTATACCGACCACCCGCTAAGTGAACAAAGCTTTCTCTAGTACGGTTTTTAGTGGTTTTAAGCCATGAAATAAGGCTAGGGAGCTATGTAAGCCACCCGTGTATCATGGAAAAAGCTCGGTATGGAGCTATGTACGCCACCCGGGCGAGAAGGGTTAAATGGTTGGCTAAGATAATTGGTTGCCTTATCATTACTAAAGGTCCTTCCTAGACTGAAGACAACCGTCTAATAGTTGCCGGAATATGATAAAAAGGACGTCCCTGGTAATGAATGGGTTAATAAAATACACCATAAACAAATATGTAAAAGTGTAAAAGTAATCCTTGACTGTTATACCTGTACTCTAACTTACACAACACATGAACTATTTCATCTCATGAATAACATCTCATTGTACTGTTCGTTTTCTTTCCTCAGGACTAAATTTGGTTGTGGTTCCCGACAGCAGCAGCATCACGGTGCACTGGTCCTTGGTTGATACCGCGGACTCGTACTTCCTGTGGTGGCGTGATGACCACTCGGGCAGTTGGGTTGAGGTTGATGGCACCACCAACACCTACGTCATCAACAACCTCCAGCCCTGTGCCAACTACACTGTCCAGCTAACTGCCAGGGAAGGTTCACAGCATATCAAGAATGAAACTACCTATGCATTAACTTTACCAACAGGTAAGGAAGGAATTCTTTAATAAATTATATGATAGTAATATATACAGGGTATTCATGAAACACATGCAGAGATTATAATGGGTGATTGGGAATACCATAATGTACATTTTTGATGCCATGGAGGTGTGTCCGGAAACGTCTCCTTAACGGCGCTACAGGAAACAAAACATCAAAGTGAAACATTATTTCGTAAAGGCACTACAGTGTAATATTATTGACAAAACTGCATGTTAATTTAATTAAAATGCCCATCAAAATCACAATTGTTTTATTAATGGCAAACCGGTGTCTTCAATAAAGCAATTTTGACTTTGCTGTGTGTATTTTCTCTAAATTAGGATACTGTTTTGTTGACACGGTTTTGCCTTTAACAAAACAATTGTGACTTTGATGTGCGCATTTTCTTTAGGTTAACATGCCGTTTTGTTTTCACTGTTTTGCCTTAACAAAAATTGTGACATTGATGTGAGCATTTTCCATATTTTAACATGCTGTTTTGTCAATAATACTAGACTGTAGTGCCTTTACGAAATATTAATTGACGTTGATGACATATTTACTGTAGCGCCGTAAGGAGACGTTGCTGAGCACACCTCCATGGCAGAAAAAAATAAAATAATATATATATATATACTGTATATATATATAAATATATATATATATATATATATATATATATATATATATATATATATATATACCGGTATATATATATATATATATATATATATATATATATATATATATATATATATATAATTATATATATATATATATATATATATATATAATTATATAATTATATAATGGTATATATACAGTATATATACAGCATGTGCGTGTCTGTGTGAGATACGATGTGGTAGATTTATCTTGCTACTGAGGTGGCACCCCAATTGTCTTGAATTCAAATACTGATGTTTCAATGAGAAGATTTTATGCTGATGGAATTTGTGCTGTACTTAAGTCCTCACAGTCCTGAGTTCATATCCCTTAATAGTCCTCACAGTCCTGAGTTCATATCCCTTAATAGTCCTCACAGTCCTGAGTTCATATCCCTTAATAGTCCTCACAGTCCTGAGTTCATATCCCTTAATAGTCCTCACAGTCCTGAGTTCATATCCCTTAATAGTCCTCACAGTCCTGAGTTCATATCCCTTAATAGTCCTCACAGTCCTGAGTTCATATCCCTTAATAGTCCTCACAGTCCTGAGTTCATATCCCTTAATAGTCCTCACAGTCCTGAGTTCATATCCCTAGATGTATTAATGGGAAGAAATGTCTAGGATGGAATTTGTCTTCCTTTTAGTGTCGGTACATTACTACAGAGCTCAATGCTGAGTTCAAATCACGATGTGTCAATTGGAAGATATTATTTGGATGGACTTTGTGCTGAACTTCGTTATAGTAAACTTCAATGGTGCCCATAAGACAAAAACAAATCTATCTTTTCTCTTCTTCTGAGAGCAGAAAGTTCTCTGATTATCTCTCCAAAAGTTATTTTGGGTGATAATACAGGATGCTACGTACAATCGGGGGTATTAAGTGTTGTCATAGATTCCAGTGGTTTTCGCTCAACATGTGGTATTGGTATCTTCATAGTTACTGGGAAAACTGCGTATCCCTCAGAGTATTAGTCAGTGTCCGAAACTTTGTGAAATATCTGACAACACTTATTAACCTCGACTGTGCATAGTATTTACCCAGAACGCGTTTTCGTACCTCTTGGTACTTCTTCAGTGGCAATGAAGTGAATGAGAATTGTTCTAAGAAAGCAAGCTTATAATTATACCGCATACCTGGAAGGCGATCTAGTCTGAAAATGGCTCTTGAAGGGATCATCAGACAACTTCCTATGGAAGGCGTGAATGTTCACAGAAAAAGAGAAGCGATAGACAAGAAGCTCCGCAACAACCTACTTGCCATAACCTTCAATGATATATGTTTGAGAGGAAATCTCCTGCCCTTATACATAAAGAATATACTGTATATATAATTATATATATAAATATAAATGAGAGGTAATAATTGAATATCTGATATATGTTAATTTTATTAAACTTGAAAAGGTTGTTCATATGAAGTTGGTTGTGTGTTTGTGTAAAATAATGTTGTATTCATCCTGAAAGAAACACTTCATTAACCAAAAGTTGTGACTACTTTTTCAAAATGATAACCCACCAAAAACGTATTCTGCATACGAATGAATATATAGAACAGTAAATGATTTGTATTTCTTTATTACATATTTGTTATTTTGCTCTTATTGTTATAAACGGGTTGATGTTTACATATGCTCCAAATATAGATACGCATATTTTTCATTTTGCAGCTGTAACTCCAGTCTCTGACCTGTCATTGATCCAAATGAATAGGGAACCTGGTCTCGGAGTAACCTGGTCTTCTGTCCCAACATCTGGCTACTGCCACCTTATCTATAAAATAAACTGGAGCCATTTAAACAATACAGAAGACGGACACGACACGACCACCGACCTGCAGTACAACATCACAAACCTGGAATATGGCACACAGTATACGGTGTGTGTCATATCATCTGTCGAGGGAGAAGATGCAGAGGAAGTATGTGAGCTAGAGATCACCAATGATAACAGTAAGTACGAGTGTAACTAACACATTAATATAAGTAACCTTAGCAAAGTAGTGTTACGACCGGGGCTCGTATAAAACAAGGGCTCTTAATCATTGGACTAGAAAGGCACACAGCCACAACGGTAACACTAGATCCAACCCTCGAACTTATAATGCCGGCGCACAAAAACATCTATACCCTCCAGAGTTAAATCTGCGATAGCGGGGTATCCTCTAACTCGGTATAAATGCACTACTACTACAGGCTGATGATCTCTGATACAGCCTGATCACAACAACATACAATTACGTTAATAATGTATACAAGGAAAAAGATAGAGAGCTTAATTAAATCACTGGAATGATTTAATGCAAACAAGAAGAAGGTATAATTAAAGTTACTCTAAACAATAATAAACTGTCACTCCTATATTAAAGAAAGTTAATGAAAGTCCTAAAGCATCGAACAGGAATCTTCTGAAGAAAGTCTGATGCTGCTTAAGATGATCGAATCGGATTTTGAACTGTTATATAAAGCAGGAACAAGATATGACAAGTGTAGGGACATAGTGTTAACTGGCACGGGAATAACGATAAATGTGCAATAGTATTATCTCCAACAACAAAAGAAGTACTTCCTCAGGCAACGCAAAAGCCTGCTCGGGTTGTGCAACTCAACAACAACCAAGGCTTACAATCAACGTGAATAAAAATGCTGCATACATAACATAAGAGTTTATAATCCTAATCGGGTGTCTGCTAGGCGAATAAAGTCTAGCTGTGATGTCGTAGGCTAGGAAACAATGGCTGAGCAAGCGGCTCGTAGCCTAGCGAGGTCCTTAAGACTGTACGGCCAAATTACGTTAAATGACGGGGTGCTCTCTTGAGAGATCAAGAACGCTAGTATCTGGTTCTCTCCTGGCGACCCTCTTCAAGTCAAAGCAAAACGAGTTAGCACAGTGTTGGGTGGCAGAGGCAAAAGCCCTCACTCGCAACACAGTGCTAAACTCACAAGGTACACAGCCAGAAATACAACCTAGGCTTCCCACGTATCCGTTGCGATTGTACAAGTTCAACAAAACCTGGTACATATTGGAAATCACAACATCAATAGCCTTACCCCAGTCTAGCATTAAATAGACCAGCAGACAACCAAGAAATAGGTAGGGAGACACCGCGAGTGTGTCGAACCTCTACAGACAAAATGTTAACCCCCTCCAAAATGTCTAACTAAACATGGAATATCAGTGAGCTTCAGCATATAATACGATGGCCGATATATGAAATCGTGCAGAACCAAAGGGGAGTTATGATGTTAAATAGATTGAAAGAATGAGAGGTAAGAAGTTGAGAGAGAGAGAAAGTGTTCTATAGGTAGAAGTCGGGGACAGGTGGCAAGGGAGGTGTGAAGGGTATGCTGTCAGGCAAGCTCTGAGCAAGGAAGGCACAACGGCAGCAGGGAGTGCGAGGGGACCACTTCCTGCCGCGGCAGGAGGACGGCAAGGCGGCCAGCCACTCAGAGGGCCCGGCTGTGGCATGACGTCACCGAGACAACGTGTAACACTACGCGCACTACCCTCTGCCTCCTGCACTTACTCACTCACTCTCTAGCTGTATCATTCAGTCTTCTACATTAAACTTATAACTGATGATATAAAATATAATGCATTGTCACAGGCGAAAATAAAGACCACTTCTGTACTGCCTGTGACATGACGATTCACAAGAAAGAAAGTATAACATTCTCTGATAACTGTAGCCCATTTCACTGCCCTGGCGAGCGCTAGTGGCTACCGGGAGGCGATTCTGCCAACGCTGGTAGGCGTCACAGTAGACAGAAATAATATATACACCTTGTGAAGAGGAGCACTTCATTGACAACATTTCGCAGGCTGAGTTGAGTTATAATAATAACTAACAGGGGTACCCGGCATTGCCCGGGTAATCACCATAATCACCATCATCACCATCACTACTACCACCACTACTACTACCATAATCACCATCATCAATCACTACTACTACTACTACCATAATCACCATCATCAATCACTACTACTACTACTACCATAATCACCGGCCTCGACCTCCCTGTGCCTCATTAAACGGTGACCTCGATTTCGGCCGCTAAATGACCTCCGATTTTGGATCTGACCTCATCCGTACCCCCATTTTGGGGGGCTGCGAACAACTTTTGTTCCATACATCTTTTTGATCAGAGGCCTCCTTCTGCCCCAAACGGCCATTTTTTTTAAAACCAAAAGCGATTTATCCGATTTCGCGCCCATTTTCTCCGTCCCTTTCACCCTGGAGAATTCTATTTTTTCACTAAAACCTGCCTAGGGATCCCCTTACTATGCAATCTCTCTGTCCACCGCAATGTTGCATCTCTCTCGCTATTCTATCACTACTATAATAATCAGTGTTCCTCAGAGCTTTCCCAGTGTATACCACCTCCTTTACGTAGGGCACATGGTACCCGTCTTGCAACTCAATCCCACCCCTACTCTGTGCAACTCTCAAACTTTCTTCTACTCAACAGCTGAGCTCTGGAACTCTCTCCCAGAATCAGTCTTTCCCTCTTCCTATGACTTAAATTGCTTCAAACTCAGTGTGTCCAGGCATTTTGGCTCGAACATCCCTTGATTTTTGCCCTGTCACTCTTTCAACTATGGGGGAGGCACTCGCTATAGGAAGTTCTGCCGTTTGCCTCCTTCAATCACATAGAAAAAAAAAAAAAAAAAAAAAACAAGTATGAACGTTCTAGCTTAAAAAATGTGGCCATGCATAAAGAACAGACAGATGCACACACACACACACACACACACACACACACACACACACACACACACACACACACACACACACACACACACACACACACACACACACACACACACACACACACACACACACACACACACACAAAAAACAAGTATGAACGTTCTAGCTTAAAAAATGTGGCCATGCATAAAGAACACACACACACACACACACACACACACACACACACACACACACACACACACACACACACACACACACACACACACACACACACAGACAACCGAAAATATTATATAGATAATAATAATAATATTTATTCAGTTAGCATTTTACAGTGATGGTACCACAAAATATGTTACAAATATGACATGTACCAGCCTTGCATAATTCCAACTGTTATGCTGGCCAGCTTGCCAGAATGTGCTCGTACTCGCTAGCGCTCGCCAGGGCAGTGAAATGGGCTATAATAATCGTAGAACGATGTTCTTTCTTTCTTAGTATTCATGTTGTCACAGCCAGATCAGTGGTGGTCTTTATTCTTGTCTGTGACACTTGGAAGTATTTTATATCAGTGATAGAGTATAAGATATGTAGTGTGAAGTTAAGGAGAGAGAGAGCGAAGGAGGCAGCGTGGTGGTATTATGTGTGTGTGTATGTACGTGTGCCTTCCTCGCTCGGGCGGAGGTTCCCACGCTTTTGATTGGCCGGCGGGCCTGGCGCGTCATATGACGCTTGCTCTTCATGACGTAGTGGTCTGTGATTGGGTGCCGCTGTCCTAGTGTTGGTGCTGGGGGGTTCCTACTCGCGTGTCTCCTTAGAGCTTGGCATGGTGTGCTTGGTTCTAGACGTCCCTTGCAATCTGTCCCCAATCTAACCCCCTGTACTACTGTTTCTCTCTCTGAACTTCTTCTTTTCCATTACTTCTCATCTTTATTCAATTACTTATCCCTTCTGGTTCTGCATACGACTTCCATAGTCGGCCAGTCGTATTACCAGCACCAGTTCTCACATATATGTTTTGCACTAGCTTTAGGGATTATTAGTCATAGTCACATGGAGTCATATTATCATTGGGTGCTTCTAATTATTGAGTTGTTCTTTGTTACTATTTAATGCTAGACAGTGGAGGGTATCTTTGGTCGTTGTCTGAGTTGTGTACATGACAAGTCAGAGCCTGTACGACTTCGACGAAGCCTGTAACCCTTGTGCATATTTTTCCTTTGCGAGTGTAGCAGTATACAAGCGAAGGGCTTTTGCCTACACTTACTTGTATGCTTGCTACCTCATTTTGTTGACCTTTGTGGAGCGCCAGGGTAAGACCAGATACTTGAGATCTGGACTTACCAAGAGAGCCTCCTAGTCACTTAACGTAACCTAAGGGAAATCTGTTCAAGGGGAGACAGTAGGCTACGAGCATGCTTACGCTCTGCCTAGTCTGCTGGTACCTTTTATGCCGCTGCTAGACTTTATTAGTAATAAAGAGAGCATTGTGGTTATTAACTTTAACTGCGTATGCTTTAGGAATTATTCACGTATTATTTTAGCCTAGGTTGATGCTTGGTGCACAACCCAGTATGGCTGTTACTTTGGCTAAGGAAGTACTGTTTTGAGTGGCTATTATTAGTGCTGTCACAGAGTTGTTGCACTCCCTTGTTTTATATATATGTATCCTACTTGTTGGTGTATTTAAGATACACGCTTCGGTGTCCTGCCCCCTGCATTATTTCTGTTCTATATTCGACGAGCATCTTAGAGCATCAGACGTTTTCAGAAGATTCCATAATTATCTGTTTGCTGTAGGACTAGACTTCCAGTGTTTTCATAGAGCATTGAAGAGTTTAGTGTTGAGTACAGACTCACACTAAAGTTAATGTAAGCATATACTCTTTTATTAAATCTTGATATAGTTTATTTAAGCATTGTTATTACTTGAGGGCATTTTATTAACGTAAAGTACTCCTGTTGTGAGTAGGCTTTGCCGTCACCGGAAAGCCTTTGTAGAAGTGCACTAAAACCCAGTTAATTGATACCTCGTTATCCAGTAGATTAACTCTGGAGGGTTTTAAGTGTTTTGTTCACCGGCGTAATAGTTCGAGGGTTTGGAATTAGCGTACCGTTGTTGCAGATATAGCCTATCATCCAGTCCATCATTAAGTGCCCTTGTTTATTTCGTAGTGCCGGTCGTAACACAACTAAGGATAGCCCAATAAGGCCGTTAGGTGTATTTCCATTGGGGTTCTTGTGGGATTAGGTTAGCTGGGGAAAGAGGGGAGGATAAAAGAAGTAGATACTTTAGAGAAAGTATTTCTTGGGGGTTATTTTAACACCTTATTAGTGGGCTAGGCGGTCTAGCGGACCGTAGCGCCCAGCGGGGTGTTTTTACCCTAAATAGGGTTGTTTACGTGATCATTTTCATGCCTAAATAAGACCCAGAGCATAAAACAAGTATCTATCCCTGAAAGGGCATAAACAGAGCTTTCCAATGACACCCGAACCATCCTTGTACGATCGCTGGTTCTCTTGCAACGATCGTGCAACACGAGTGCAAAAACCCTCTAATTAGGTAATTTCCCTACATAATTCCCTGTGTAGTGAGTGAGAGAGGGGAGGGAAGGGTGGGAGGCATCTCAGTTGGTCCACCGCGGTGGTCATGAGCGGTCATAGGGTTGCTAGGCTCCTCACACCGCTCAGCTCTCTCTCTCAGCAACATTACGTGCTGAAAATGGCGCACGACATAAGTTGTGAACTGGCACTTAGTCCAAATTTATTTCACACGACATAAGTTGCGTGCCGCCAATTAAGGGTTAAGATACCTTACATCCTATAGTAAATATCAGTAATCCGTAATCAGTAATAATTTCAGTTTGTTTTGCCTGTCTCTTATGTCGTATTTAGTAATAGACATAAGCTTGGTGCTCCCTTCTCGCAGCTGTCCGGTTCAGGTGCTCCTTCAGACTACGTCTGAAGGAATACAGTGTTCTCTTTTCGCGGACTGACTGGGGTAGGTCATTCCAGTCTTTGATGGCAGTGAAGAAGAATGTTAGCTTCCCCTGTCCTTGGATTCTCGGGACCGTAAAATTAAACATCCTATTTCTTGTATTATGTCCACTCCTCTCATTTGCTTTAACAAAATTACTCTTTAGATACTCTGGAGCTCTATCATAGAATATCTTGAAGGCATTAGTGAGCCTGATTTGTTTGGCCCTGTCAGAGACATTGAGCATACCTAGTGACTGAAGTTGTTCCTGGCCAACATGCGATCTGGGTCCTAGGTTCAGCATTAACCTAACCATTTTATTTTGAGTGACCTGAAGTTTGTGCTGTGCCGATTTAGATGATGCAGAGTACCAGGATGACACAGAATAGTCAAAATTACATTGAACAAGCGCTTGACATTGGGTCTTTTTGGTCGCCGCTGGCAAGCATCCCACCTGTCTATACAAGTATTTTATATGTGCTCTACATTTACTCAGGATAGATTCCATAATTGTTTCACCTGACAGAGTCGAGTCCAGTTTTAGTCCGAGAGTTATATAATATTTTGTGTGTCATTGGCCTGATGAAGCTATATGTGAAACGTTGTTAATAAAGGGCTCTCCCTCACATGGTGTTTATATGCAAACTAACACATTGACAGAGGTTATCAAATTACTTCTTCACAACGATACAAATTATGGCTCTTAAATCATTATAGGTTGAACATTTCAGGTGGTAGCGATTTTCACTCTGATTAAATCTCCCATTTATCATGCAGGCGGACATCATATTTTCATAGCATCCACCGTAAACAGATTATGTAAAAACAATTATTTTTTAATCTATAGTTACTCCTTAACAATATATATAATAATTATAGTTGGCATCTTACAGTAAGTACTACTCTGGTGATATATAAACAAATATTTGTTTATGTTGAAAACAAAATGAGTCGACAATACTATTTGGGTTGCCTTTGTAGGCATAGGACAAAGAGCCCAGGTTTTCGGTCGGTAACATGCCTCTCTCAAAACCCAGGACCACTCCACCAATGGCTTGTAAACAGAGCTGCCTTTTTACCATGGTAACACTTCATGACAAAAATGGAGTAATGAATGAAAACATGCACAATCTAAAACTTATGTTAGACTAGCCAGCTGTTTATAGCCCAGAGGCCATTAGGACAATTTGTATATAATGTAAATGCTGAAGCATAATGTAGATGGTTTTATAGGATCACTAAACTTACCAGTGCATCTTAATAGGTGTTCACTAGTCACATCATAATAATTAAAGATGGTATTGCATTTCGAGCAGTGGTACACTTGTTGTTGAGCGTCCCTCTTTGTTTATAATGTAACATCACAAGCGCCCCACCTCCCGAGGTGTGGCACTTTTGTAGCTAACCATGACGGACCAAGTTTCCGGTCGCTGCCATTTGTGAGCGACCGGTCTCGTTGGTCCGTCCCAGTCGCATTCTACAAACGCATCCCGGATCAGTTAAGTTTATGATGCTGTAAATTCATGTAACTGATAACTATGAACTTTAGGATCTCTGAATAGCTATACAATGCGAGTTATATTCTAGTCGCTGATGTAGAGAACTTGTGCGTGTTACAAATAAAAACACCAGCATTTATCATTGTTAGTTATTGTCATCATTTTCAGGACTTGGCTTGTACCTAGAGGCAACTTCCACTACTATACAAGTTTACTGGAACCAAATTGAGGGTGCCAACATGTACACCATCGCCTGGACAGACGGCTTCGTTCAGACCTCGGCATCAGTTGACAATGCCGACAATTACCTCATTAATGATCTCGAGCCTGGATATAAATACATCATTATTGTAGAGGCCAGATCTGATGAGGTTATACTAGAGTTTGAGACGAGTTCCATATTTACCCTTTCAGAAGGTAGGTAAATGCATGCATAAAGTGACAACAATATGAAGCAATTGAAAAAGAAAATGTATGTACTCATTCTACTCAAGGATAGAGAAATATGCTTCTTAAACATGCCAAAGAAATTATATGCATCTATTGACGATACTTACTGTAGGTAGAGTAAGTAGGGCATCCTTCATCTGATTATAGTAGGCTAAAAATACAAGGTGTGCGTATGAAATCAGATTAATGCTCTAGCACAAAGCAACACAACTGGGGTAAAGGAACAAAGATGTCTAAATTCATATTAGTTTTCACAGGCTAGTTCCAATCGGGAGAGTGTATTTAGAAAGAAAAGATCTCTATCGCAATAAGACATCGGACTAATTTGCATTAGTCTTTTGTCAGATAATAATTCCTTTCTTTAGCATTAACTTTGGCCCATATATTATTTATCTGATATGGATACTCTTCTTAAATGTACAGCAGTTTCATTAATCAGTAGATTCTTGCAGCTTACATCAATATTCTTTCAATCACAGCCACATAAGGCCTATAGATATCTCTACCTTAGCAAACATATATATTAAAACCCTTCCAGCCATTCTACATTTCACACAAAGAAATACTATGTACAACTTCAAATTTAGTGAAGACGAATTAAAAAATCAACGTTTATGACATTTTGTACACAACATGTTGGGCAGGATTCAAATCAGATCCAATTGCATCACACATAAGTAAACAATAATGAACATAAATAAGACTGGTAATCATAATATTAAGTATTCATTTTGTGTGTCTTATTTATGTATTTATCACTATTATTATTATCATTATTACCATTATCGTTATTTTCTAACATAGTTAATACTTGTAGTATGATCGCTGATTAATTGTTGGGCTAATTTACTTCGCTTAATTTCCAGTCTTTTCAGTGGCAAACCTTAACGTGATCCAGAGAAGCGATGGACCAGAATTAACACTATCCTGGTCAGCTATCTCTCCACCTGGCACACACACGGTAACTTACAAAGTCACCTGGAGTAACCCTGATAACATGGAGGCTCCCCACACCAACACCACCTCAGACCATCACTATGTCATCACAGATCTCACCTACGACACCACTTATACAGTCTGCGTGGTATCATCCGTCAAGGGAGAGTTTGCTAGACCAGTGTGTGTAAAGAAGACTATTATAGACCCAACATTTGAGGCAGAGAAGAATGAAGACACGCACAGTAGTGGCATAGAAAGCGTTCCTGAAACTTACCTCCTGAAACGACACAGCATTATTGACCCAACATTTCAGGAAGAGGAAGACGAGGACGAGGACCGGGAGAACAGTGGCATAAAGAGGGTTCCTCAAAGTTACCTTCTTAGGGCGAGGGAAGGCCTCTCTCCACTGGCTGT
The DNA here is from genome assembly GCA_032716605.1 of Paralithodes platypus. NCBI lineage: Eukaryota > Metazoa > Arthropoda > Malacostraca > Decapoda > Lithodidae > Paralithodes > Paralithodes platypus. The sequence goes on from CM064487.1 coordinate 4,994,101, forward strand.
GATCCGGTTTGGTTTATATTAGATAACATTCAGATGCAATGGAATGAAGAACCATTTAGTTCTAATTAACAATAAACACTACTTCCAGCAATATTGTTTATATTATTACTACATACCTTGTTATGTAATATGATAAATCCCTATTGTTATTGAACGTGACCTTGCAGTATTTGGTATCCATTTTCCACACTTCGTAGATGTAAATTACAAATATTGAATTGTACAGTACAAACATTGTTGTTTCCAGTCTTCGAACACTTGTTTTTGTTTTCAGATTGTTCTTCTCAATTAGAAGTAAAAAGGGATCCGAAATAAAAACAATTAAAAATTTAAAAAAAAAATGATATTAGTCAACCGTACAACACACACACACACATACAAACACACACATATAAGATATATATATATATATATATATATATATATATATATATATATATATATATATATAATGTGTGTGTGTATTATGAAAATAATTCATAATTTCATTCCATAAATGATCTTAAATGAGTTGTCCATTATAGTTCTTATATTATTGGAGTATTATGGAACATAACGTAGCAAAGAAAGTGAGAATGATGTGATTAATGTGTATGTAGTACGCACTCTTTAGTAGCTAACTGGATATGACACTAGTTATAATTTTGGCTAATTAAGATCTATACCAATGTTCCTACGAAGCTATCATAAGTAAGGGAATTTGATATAGCTCATGCTTCTGGACATCCTTTACCGTATTACTTAAAATTAAATATTATCTTTCTATCTATTGCCATACGTCTTGATCCCCTAAGAGGACCTTTAGATGATTATTACGAGCAGAATATGTATTGTATTATTTCTTCCACAATAGCCATTAAGGGAGCCCACCTTGCATTTGTTCTCTTTCTCTCCCTCTCTCTCTTTGCCTTTTATCCATTCGGCCCCGTTCAGCCTACTGTCTTAAGATGCTTACCCCCATCCAGGTGTCAATATTTTCCTAACGAGCGGTAGCGAGCCAGCATATATATATTTTTGTTTTGACAGCAAGCTAAATTTGTACATTTTTCGATAGAAAAATTTCTCCGGCGAAGCCAGATTTCTCCATACAATGCTGGCTTGCTATCGCTCGTCAGGAAGAAATCGACACCTGGATGGGGATAAACGTCTTAAAACAGTGTGCTGAATTGAGCCGAATCGATACAAGGCAAGGAAAGAGAGAAAAGGAGAGAAAGATAAAACAAAAAACGGTGACCCCCTTTAATAACGTTTCATAACACAAATCGTTGGCGTTTCAAGAGATAACACCACAGGCATATCAGTCAAACCCTTCAACTCATTAACACTATCTCTATTATATTCAGTCCATAAAAAAACATTTAATTTCATGATGCCATAATACAGTGTAGAATATGAATGTATTAATTAACCGTTTTGCTTAGCGTCGACTCCTGGACAATAAACTACAATTACGAAATCTAATGAGTTTGATATACTTTTTAAAATTATGTGATATAATGCCTAATTTTAACCATTTCAATCCAATGGACACTTGAATAAACACAAAAACTCCCTTGTGTACCGGCGACGACTTTTTAGTTTTATCCTAGCTATGTTTAGAGGGTTTTATTCAGTTTAAGAAGGATGTGTGGTAGTAAAAAGAATTAAGTGAGATAGTTAGAAGCCTGTTAATTATTGGAGACCCTCTTTAACCTGGGAACGGCGAAGGTCTTCAATTAAGTCTGTAATGAGATTTTTTTTTTTTTTTTTTTTTTTTTTTTTTTTTTTTTTTTTTTTTTTACATGGGGGAAAATAGTAAAAAAAAAAAAAAAAAAGGCACTGCAGACTCAATTGAGGACCTTTGCAGTTCGTGGGTTAAACTGAATAAAATTGTATAATTGTAGCTAGATTAGAATAAAAAGTAAGTCGCCGGTACAGAAAGGGTTAATTAGAATGTTTTTGTCCTCGTATTTTGACTACCTTTAGTTTATATTGCCCAGTTCATAAAATACCGGTTGACCTTGTCTCAATTCCTTGCCAATATTAAGACCTTTCGTGCCTTTTTGGTGTTGATTTTTTATCCTGGCGAGCAATAGTGATCCTGTAAACTAGTTGATATATTTTGTCCACATAGTTTCTCAGAGGTTCTTCTTGAATTGAATAAAACTGAATACATTGTAAAATTACCCAGAAGTTCTCCCTTACTTGGAGGCTCGCATCTATCGCCCAGAAAAAAAGTGACACCTGAATGGAGTGACAAATTTCATAATCATCGAAATAATGAGGTGAATTTGCATTCACTACTTCATGATTAAAATAGATCATATGTAATTCGAATTCCTTTATTATGAACTGCTTATCAAGAACAACTTTCATAATATATCTCGAGGGGCAGGGAGTGAGTGAGTTGCAGATGACAGGAGCCCACGATTTGGAGAGGGTGCGGAGATTCCGAGCTTAATCTTATCAATCACAGGCTCCTTTACCGGTACCCTTTATCAGAGCCTCCGTTCACATGCTTCGTACATTTGGAAATAATAGTGTTGGACAATATTATACCCTCGAACATCAAAAGTAACCTCCGAAATTAAAATATTAGGTGAAAATGTGTGAAAAGATTCGATTCTCTCTGGGATTAGCTTCGACAAATAGGGTACAATAATGCATAGGTAGGTAGGTAGCGGGTGGATAGACATATGAAAAAGAGTGTTTTCAGAGGGTTAGAGTTCAGAAATTTATAGAATGGAAGAAGGAACTAGAAGATTGAAAGATGACGGGAATATTGCACTTGCAATCATATACTTAAATCTTGCCACAGTGAAGCAGTTTGTTTTGAAGAGTTAAATAGTCTGTGATCGCTTGAAAGTTACTTAGGACTTCCTTAAACCTGATCTAGTGTTGATGATTTTCAACAACTATATTAACCCGGCAGCTGCAGGAAGACTGTTACGAGGTCCTACTGGGTGGCTGCGGGAAAACTCTTAATATCGTAGGCTTTAAAAAAAAACACGTTTAAAACACCCCAGTGGCAGTAAAGATAAATCAATTTGTGTTTAGGTGAGATAATTTTCCTCCAATACTTTCTACCACTCCTACACATGTGTCCCCCCCCCCCCTTTCCCCTCCTCCCCCCTCTTTTTTTTCCCCCGCCTCCATTATCAGGTATTTTCTCTATTATTCCCGATATTTATAGAGTATTTTCATGGGAGGACGGGTGGGAGAGAGGGAGGAGGGTGGAGGAGTGTAACTCCGACCCTCCAAGCCAGTCTGAAAGCTCCCCTGGTCTCTCACTGCCACGCGAGACCACGAGAGAGTGAGGGTGTTAGTCTCTCACTGCTCAAGGTCAGATTACGACCGTGGAGCTAAAATATAAAATTTTCACCAGCCAATTGCTGTTACCAATTGTTTTATTGGTTTCCCATGTTCATATTAAAAATAAAATAGGCGCATATGGATAAGTATTAATTATATATATGGCAAATTAACGATTTCAGTGAGGAATAAATCAGAATACCTTCGCACCGCGGGCACATTCAAATACCATAGCTGCGCAGTTAAGAGGTTAAATATGTTGGTTTATATTATGTCCTGTCCAGCTCTCCAAACCACGAATTAGCACATTTTCTCAGTCCTCCTCCTATTCAACTACTGTATAGGTAGCGCCAGCGAACTTGACAATAATCTTGACCCCTAATTTCTTATAACTCGAAATGAATGAAGACAATTGGGATAACATTTCTATAATTTGGGAGGAGTCCACCAGGAAATAGGTGTGGATATTTAGCCAGTTTGCTCTATGCCCTTTTGAGTTACAGAGAGGTCAGGGATCAAGATTATTGTCAAGTTCGTTGGCGCTACCTATAGTGAACTCTGAAACTTTCCCCTTAATCAATCTTTCCTTCATCCTATAAAGAAGTCCCTTTCACACATTCACAAATTTCGCCACAAATAGGCCAACCAAAGAAAGTCGTAGTGACTCTTGGTAAAAAATAGCCACACATTCAGCCATTGTACTTCTTTGTAAGCATTTGCTAGAATAGCTACCAATATGTAAGAATAGCTAAGAGTCAGGCACGGATCTGGTAGGAGTAACGACGCATTGTTCAAAATTATTTAACCCTCTCACGACCATATGACGCAGAGGTTGCCAGATTAGCATTTTGCACGTGTGGTTGTATGATTAATACACCGTTTATGATTATTTTGTTTCATCATTTTTTTTAATAGAGTTCTCTCACTCTTATAATTACCTCTCCAGAATTAGTTTTCTGCCCACAGCTAACTCAAAGACAACTGCAGAGGTTAAAGTAACTAAACTAAAGGTTTCTAAACACCCCTGATGGTAACAAAGGCTCTAAAGTATCCCTAATAGGCTCAAAAGTGCGTCAAGAACGTGAGAGGGTTAATTTAGCTGTCATTTCCTGCCCACAAATCATTACTAATCGCTACTGGTTGCTTATAAAGATATATATCGTGCTCGAGATATAATTGTGCAATACTAATTTATATCATACAATTTGGGTTTTTTTTTAGTCGTTCTTGGAATGGAATAATTATGTGTCATGTTCAATGTTTTGCTATTACCTCATAACCTACTACACATCAGCAAAGGCCATTGTACCTTGGCAGAACAACATGATTAGAGGTATTTTCTATTATTGATATTTATTGTTCTGTATTTGAGATGATGGTGACCCATCGCAGAGTTGGGTATGCCGTTTATATTTTGGCCAAAACTGCACTTCTACTTTATTGATATTTATTGCTCGGTCTTTATAGTTATTTACTTAGATGTATATTACTTATATACTATTTCAATTGTTTATATTTGTTTTCATTACTTTTGGATGTTTATAACTTTGTTTCATGTTTCATTACCCATAACTTATCATAGGCAAAAGCAGCATACATATTGTTGAATGTCATTTAAATATATAATTATATGAGGGTAAGCAATACTTAAAAATGCAATTTTATATAGGCATACTACCACACAGAATCACCACGCATAACAACTTATTTGGTACGAAGAGCTACTAATAGTGATGCATAGCTACTAATAGCTACGCATCGCATCGCTACTAATGACGTATGCCGATCGCCGCTATGCACTGACGGGAATATTTTGAACAGAACATATAATTATTCGGGCATTGCCGAATTCCCACACATGTTCACTAGTTGTTGTTTGTTTTTTTGCTGTTCCCCAAGCTGCCTGGCCGAACAGCCCCAAGGCCCCGAGCAAGGCCAAGGCCATAACCGAGCGCCCCCACAGAACCCTCCCTGCCGACCACAATAAAGCCTGGGTGACCGAAGCCACTCCATGGCGGGGAGCTGAGGAGGGCGCGGAAACGCCCGGGAAACCAAAGCCCCACCCAGGGCCCTGTGCCCCTCAGCAATTATGAAGAGAAAGTTGAGGGGCAAAGGAACAATGTGACGCTTTGGCTTCCAATCTTGGTAGATTGGGAGGTCAATCCACGGAAGAGACGCCGTCACTTGAGATCTAGAAAATATATTAGTAAAAGGAACAGTCAGAGTAAGCTATGGGTATGGTAGAGATCGCTCAGTTCTCACTCTGATAGACCAGCCCATCACCACATGACTAGAACCCAATCCTCTCAGCATCAGCTAGGAAAGGCCCTAGAAAGCCGCCTTTGGCGGGGGGGATAGCTCCCCTATTTCAACCCCTTTCGGGGTTGGGCACCTGCATACCTACGCATCTCCAAGTATTGTGGAGAATGACCTACGGAATAAATTCCGAATACATGAAAAATATATCCTACATACCCATGCGCCACTATTTCGCGCCCAATTCGTGAATGTTCAAAAGGGATCATGTCTTCCTCTCCCCCTCCCTCCCACAACTTCCATCAATAGACCATTTCAACCTTTAGCTGACCTTTACGATCAATCTGGGTTGACGTCAGCGGCTTCTAGACTTTCGCAGCGCAAAATTTCTGTGGGTGCAGCAGATTATACATGTTTATAAGCATTAATACTGTCTGGTCCGACCCCTTGTGGGTTACGATATTGTGTTTCCGTAGTATTGAGGATTATCCTTGCTTTTGCCATTTTCGAGCTGTGTATTTTTAATTTGTTCCCTTGGCTAACAAACAATGCCTTCCCAGAATTATTTCAAGCTAAAAAATGTCCACCTAGAATCTCTTCAAACTAAATTTGTACATTTTTCGTTAGAAAACATTTCAGCCAAAGGCAGATTTACTTTAAGTTACAGGCTCGCTATCGCTCGCTCAGGAACAGAATCAACATCTAAATGGATTGAAGCGTCTTATTATCGCCGACTAATGGGGGAAACGTCTTAACATATCCAAACCAATGAAACGAAACAGGGAAGGCCCCGATCGGACCAAATGGGGTCTATACATACATGCATAAATAATTACACAAGGCACTCGCATACATAATCTAATAACATCTATACACACATAAACATACGCATACAGGGGGTAGATAGGACACACACACGCACACTTGAATAGCACCTATACACACACAAGCATACGCACACAGATAATAGATAGGCCAAGACACACACACACTTGAATAGAACCTATACACACATATGCGCATACACACATAATAGTTATAGGCCTATACATATACTATGCAACTAGCAATTTCAAAGCCTTTGCACAATCATATCAATGATCCCCTTGTGCATTATGACGCATTTTGACAGTTCGTTCTGGCTATAACTAGACGATTTTATTCTGAGTAGGAAAAAAAGGAAAAGTGGGGATTGGGCCTGAGTGTATAGATAGATAGATAGATAGATAGGAAGGATATGTGAAAGTCAGAGGGTTGATTGGGCGAGTTTTTATCCGTTTAATGTCCATAGATTTGTCCTAAGCTGTATAGAATCGTCTAATGATAACCATAGTAAACGGTTAACCCTTTCGTGCACCAGTACGTGATTTACTTTCTGGGATACCTAAGTCTTTGTGACCATCAAGGGTGTTTAGAAGCATTTTAGTTCGAATACTGCAGCTGTCTTTGAGCGAGCTGTGGGCAGAACACTCATTTTGGAGAGGTATTTAGGAGATTAAGGGGGTCACCGGTTTTTGTTTATCTTTCTCTCCTTTTCTCTCTTTCCCTGGCTTGTATCCATTCAGCTCCATTCAACCAACCGTTTTAAGACGTTTATCCCTATCCAGGTGTCGATATCTTCCTGACGAGCGATAGCGAGCCAGTGTTGTATGGAGAAATCCGGCTTCGCCGGAGAAATTTTTCTATCGAAAAATGTACAAATTTAGCTTGCTGTCAAAACAACAATATATATATATATATATATATATGCTGGCTCGTTACCGCTCGCCAGGACAATATTGACAACTGGATGGGGGTAAACGTCTTAAAACAGTAGGCTGAATGGGGCCGAATGGATACAAGCCAAAGAGAGGGAGAGAAAGATAAAAAAAAAAGCGAGGTGGGCTCCCTTAAGATAATGTCTATTTCAGAATTCTATACGGCAAACTCCGGTACATGAAAGGGCTAAAATGGGTCATAATCTTGAAGGGGTTAAATTATCTTCATATTGTTCTCATGTGAATAGTTTGCACGTGTGGTTGTATGATTAATATACCGTTTATGATTATTTTGTTTCATAATTATTATTAATAGTAGTATTATGATGAATGTTATATTAGTTGACACACACGTTACAAATGCTCTCACATGTGCACTGTAATCCATCAATGTACACATATGTGCACTGTAATCCATCAATGTACACATATGTTCATTTGCGTGTCAAACCACAGGCATTCACGAACACACTCATGCTCATACACGAACGTCCACACGCTCACATACACACATACATGTACGTAACTTCACTCGCATACCAAACCGTGTGCACAGACATATTCATACACAAACACAAATTAATAATCACTGCTTTACACACATACAAAGGCATGCACACACAAACAAAAAAGAACACACACACACGCACACCAAGACACACACACACACACACTTCATCACTTGCAAGTCAAACCATAATTATACAATACTGTATAAATACACACGCTCACAAACATATATACACACGCTCACAAACATGGTGACGCAAATCAAAACGCATCTCAATCACACATGAACAAACCCACTCGCTTGTCAAAATACAGACTCACGAACCTACACATGTATACATAGACAGTCATTCTTATACATATTGGCATTAATACGCACAGACACACTGTAGTATGTATGTATCGCGTATACAAAGGTATTCATGTATACATCAAACATACACATGTACACTTCATTATCCCACATGCACACCCGACGAGACAAAGAAACTGCAGAACACACATAGAAGCCTACACACACAAGCTCACACACACACATAGGCCAAAGCGTGTTAATATTACACGACTCCTCTTTAAAGGTCACAGTTGTGATTGTGCATTCGAGCACAACTTGCTTGTTCTTTGGTTATCTCTGAGTTACCAAGCAAAGGACGGTGGTAGGACAATTTTGTTTTTTGAGATATAGTATTATATTATTTTAATGAAATTGAAAAAATATTCATATTCTCTCTCTCTCTCTCTCTCTCTCTCTCTCTCTCTCTCTCTCTCTCTCTCTCTCTCTCTCTCTCTCTCTCTCTCTCTCTCTCTCTCTCTCTCTCAGAACTGGGCTCCCCTTTCTATCTGGTAGACCTATTGACCTAGTTCTTATTGAAGATAAGTTGAAGGATGCCGAGGGCAAATTAAAAAACTGGAGGGAAGACATGACAAATATAGGGTTAAGAGTTAACTCTTAAAGATCGGGAACCAGTACCAGTCACCCTCACCTACCAGTACCAGTCACCCTTTCTTACCAGTACTAGTCACCCCCTCGTACCAGTACCACTCCCTCCTACCAGTACCAGTTACCCCCTCCTACCAGTAACAGTCACCCCCTCCTACCAGTACCAGTTACTCCCTCACACTAGTTTCACTCCCTCTTCCCATTAACAGTCAACCCCTTCTACCAGTAACAACCACCCTCTCCTACCTCTCAACAACAACAACAACCCGATCCCTCCTACCAGTACCAGTTAACCCTTCATATCAGTAACCCCGCCAATGGGGAGCCACCTTGTGTGCGGTGGCGGGGCTTGAAGCGTGGCCAGTGGTCTCACCTATTTGGGTAGCTTGTCTACCGTTAAAGGGTTCGAGATTCATTGACTTCGTGGACCAAGTGCTCCTCCTTCATCATTGGTAAGAGTGAGGCCTTTCAATGATGTCATACTTCTCTATTCTGTGTTACTGTTGATGACCTGGAACCTTTTTGAGCTGGGACTGATGGTCACTATGTTGTTGATCCTTTGTTCCCTACGTGTGCATCTATTACTTCTGCAGTGTCCACTACTTCCAAGCGTTTTCAGGGCTCCTCAGAGTCCATTGTGGACTTGGTGCCCTCTGCTTAACTCACTGTCAGGGAGTTTGGTCAGGACGGGTTTCTTCCTAATCCTCCTGTGGCGTCTCTTGTTGGTCAGCCACGGGTGTGGCTCCATTCCCAGCACCCCTACGTTTGGTTGACTAATCTTCTGGTTCCACTTTTCTTTCCCATCCTATAATGAAGATTCCCAGAACTTGGCTTCTTTCTGCGGTGAAGGCTGGCTGTGGTTAAACTAAATCTGTTCGTCCTTTGGGATGGCCTCTTTCACGTTTTATGAGTTGCATTGCTTGTTTCTGTTTTGTATTGATATTTGGAATTTATCCTGAACTTATAAGTTTTGTATAGCATAGTTGGTGCCATATGACCTTGTTGTTGCGGGGCCATGTTATCTATCATTAAATTAATCAATCAATCCTACCAGTTACCCCCTCATACCAGTATTACCCCCTCCTACCAGTAACAGTCACCCCCTATTACCAGTACCCCTCCCTCCTACCAGTAACAGTCACCCCCTCCTACCAGTAACAGTCAAGCCCTCCTATCAGTACCAGTTACCCCCTCCTACCAGTAACAGTCACCCCCTCCTACCAGTAACAGTCAACCCCTCCTACCAGTACCACTCCCTCCTACCAGTAACAGTCACACCCTCCTATCAGTACTAGTCAACCCCTCCAAGTTGCAGTCCCCCCCTTACCAATACCAGTTTCCTCCTCCTACCAGTACCACTCGGTCCTACCAGTACCACTCCCTCCTACCAGTACCAGTCAATCCCTCCTGCCAGTACCCCTCCCTCCTACCAGTAACAGTCACCCCCTGCTACCAGTACCAGTCAACCCCTCCTACCAGTACCCCTCCCTCCTACCAGTAACAGTCACCCCCTCCTACCAGTAACAGTCAACCCCTCCTACCAGTACCCCTCCCTCCTACCAGTAACAGTCACCCCCTCCTACCAGTAACAGTCAACCCCTCCTACCAGTACCACTCCCTCCGTATACCAGTAACAGTCACACCCTCCTATCAGTAGTAGTCCGCCTCTCCTCCAAGTTCCAGTCCCCCCCCCCCTCCTTACCAATACCAGTTACCCTCCCTCGACCTGATATCAGCTTCCCTTACCAACCAACATGCCTCAATTACTCTGTACACATATTGTGTACAGTGAAACTTCACATGCAGTTTGGGGACAGGAATAGTTTGTGTTCTTCGAATAATATATACCATATTATTGCCTCATGACCACTCTAAAACTCTCGAAGCGCTGACTATCCTACGTCTTCCAAGAGGCCTGCCTTGGATATGCTGTACACAGACAAATCCGTGCTTGCATGGCTGTAGGTCTTTGAAGAACACATTCCACCCATTTACATCTCCCCCCTCCCCCACCCCCTCCCACCCCAATACCATCATTAGGTAGCACACATTAATAGATAGCCAATGAAGGAATAGCTTGTATTTCGTCCAGCTGTATTCTCTTTGACCATAGCACTTGACCACTTGCGAGTTTCAGGCTATAAAGAAGTTTGAGGTATAGCCATCAATATTTAGCAGAATTACCAGCTAAAATACGGTTGAAGTGCATTCATAAACATATAAAATCCAATTCACCACACTTTCTATCCTTCAGAAATCTACATTAGTTTTGCATTTATGTTTAATATCGATGCTTACGGCTCCAATTTCATTGCAGAACGAAATTCGCGAGTGTTCAATAATGGTAGTGTCTAAAGGAAAACTTACATTTCGTTGAAGCTTTTAGCTCCATAGACGAAAGCGATTCTTGGTTGGGTTAATCATTTTCTTTGTGATGGTATCAGTCTAGATTAGGGGATTTAACTATAAGGAATATCATTGTATAACACAATATATTGTACACCATTACATACAATACTTCATGTTAGATTCATTGCTAATAATGCCTTTAAGAAAATGGGACTTGTATACAGAGTTTAAGAATTATTCACTGACGAGCAGTTAGCCATTATGTAAAAAAGTTATTCGTTCTCTGATGGAATACTGTTCGCCCTTGTGGAATGGATGTGGAGTGGTTATATTGAGGCAGTTGGAAAAAATTAAACATACAGCAATTAGATTAATCAATAACTATGTAATCATGCAGGATCTTCCTTAATTATTCATACAAAGAGATGTTGCATCCCTTGCATTACTCTACAGATATTTTCATGGTAAATGTTCTAAAGAACTAACTTCAAATTGTGCCACCTCTCCGCATCTTTCCCCGCAGAACTAGGGCAGCTGGAAATGCCCATTAGTTCATACTCTCTCCTCCACAATGTAAAACTTCTCCTTATTGCGCTATCAAAATGAATTTGTCCCAGAACTTCTACTTTCTGGAATTCACTTCCTTGGAGTTGCTTTCCACAAATTTACAACCTACAACAGTTTAAGTCCAATTGTTACAAACATTATATGAATGGAGGATACCTTTAGGCACATGCACCTTTTTTGTATTGTCTTTGTTTCTCCTTCCTCTATTTATCGTCTCTTAAAAATAGTAAAGTAGTAATTGTGTGTGCAGGGGTGTGTGTGTATGTGTGTTTTTTTTTGCTTATGTTTTGTTATGCATAGACTAGCACATGCGTTGTTACAACCAAGCACTCTTCAAGGACAATTCATCGTAATTCCTGAACCAAGTGGGTCAGACATCTGGGTCAGAGAAACTTGGCAGGGTAAGGAAGGAACACTGGCGAAGGAATGAGGCTGAATACTAACATGTTCATAAATCTTGCATGAATGAAATTCATAAACTCAATTTCATGCATACATATTTTGCCACCAGAGGAAACGGGGGGGGGGGGGAGGGGGATATTACTTATTCCCTATACCCGCATTTAGATCAGTATTTCCCCGTGAAGGGTAATAATCAAAATACAAGGCGTTATACTGTAAGTATTGTTGTGGTGATGTTTTCCAAGGCGGTAACCTTTGCCAATTAACGTCTATGTAACGTAGTATATTTCGATTATGATTTGTACTTAAAACTTGATCCCTTTGTATGATCCTGACAATTATGTAAACATTGGTTATAAAGTAAATGGACTATATCCTCCAGCACCTGGGGAATATTTTGCATTTAAGTCTTGCCCTAGAATGATGATAATAATACTGTGGCATAGTGAAAAAATTACCCATACTTAAAATTGAACATGTTATGCACTCTGAACATTCTGACTGTTTTTTTTTTTTTTTTTTTTTTTTGTATATTCCTCTGTATACAGATGTTTTCTTTAAGGAGAGATTTCCACTTGAGGGACTTTTTTCTTGACCCCTTTCTCCCTCATGTCTAGCCCCATTGCTTTTGAGATTTTAAGACGTTTGCTCCATTAGTTTGGTGATTTTTAAGAATTTCCACCCCATTCTGTCAATTTTAAGACCTTTCATGCCATCTAGGTGTCGATTTTATCCTGGCGAGCGATAGCGAGCCTGTAATTTAAGAGTAATGGGCCTTCGGCCGGGACATTTTTCTACCGAAAAATGTACAAATTTATCTTGAAAGGGGGTCAAGGGGGTGAAATTTTAAGATTGCTGGAGGAGTAGGAAACAAACTAGAAACCTCCTCTTAACCCGTGGATTCTATTGTTTTGACATAACGAGTACTGGCGAGCTTATATTAGATGTTTTGTTTTCTGTTACAGAAGTGCTTACCAGCTTTCCAAACCAAAGACCCCACTTTATCCGGCCGCCTCAGTCTCATACACCCGCAGGACATTTAGTCAACCTTTCACTATGCTCGATTATTTTTAACTTGGCGAACATTTTACCTCTTTAGCATTCAACTTATCGCTAACTAAGGGTTAAACAAGAAACTGATATGTCTCTGCATCATATATGTGCCAGGTCTTGGTAATTAACACTATATTTGGTTATAAAAACGTAATAGCTGAGTAAACATGATATGGTCATGCCAATTTACCGTCAGCTGGAAAAAAACACGCTATAGGTACTGTCACCTATTGTTTATTGGAATATTGCAATACTCGGGCAATGACAATTTGTTGGCATCAAGGTTATGGTCACATTGCTTCCTATTTTTAGTTTGTTGTCATTTTGGAACTGATATAAATGTGATTATGAAAATAATACAATCGCCAATGTTGATTGGATGATGTGTTTTGTTCATTAATTTCACACATGGTATATCATTTTATGGCATCAATATCATCTTTATTATTTAGTTTAGAAAGGCATACTGAATAATATATAACATAGGAGTTCCCTGACTTTTGACTTATTGTTCCTTCGTATTAACACTATCTGGTGCAACGTCTCGGGGGTTATTATGGTGTTTTGTTTAATAATTATTGAGGGTTTTAATTGTTTTAGACATTTTCGAACAATGTGTATTTACTTAACACCTAGACTTGAAAAAACGCCTCTCCAAACCCCCTTCAAACTAAAAAACGTTCCCCAGACCCCCTTCAAACTAAAAAACGTTCCCCAGACCCCCTTTAAGCTAAATATGTACATTTTTCGGTAGAAAAATGTCGCGGCCAAAGGCCGGTTCCTTCCAAATTGCAGGCTCGCTATCGCTCGCCCAGGAAAAATCAACACCTTATTGGATTGAAGCATCATATAATCGCCAAACTAATAAGGTGAAACGTCTTAAAATATCCAAGCTAATGGAGTAAATCAGGGAGGATCCAAATTGGCCCGCCCTGCACCTAATAGGGTTAAAAATCCTGTAGAGAGAGGGAGCAGTCATCGTTTTGTTTGGACGAGTACCATAATTGTCAAAGACCGGTATGACAGTTACTTTGGGATCATACAGAACTTACATTCAAGGGGAAAGTAACCCAAAGGATCGAATATTGCCGAATGTGTATAGGCCTAATGGGTATGGATACATTTGAACGTTAAGGGGGTAGTGTTTCTTTGTTTAACTTTATTTTGATATAGTATCCTCGCTAGACCTCCATCAAACATTAGAACAAACACCCCCTAGACCCCCTAGACCCCCATTCAAGATATATATGTACATTTTTCGGTAGAAAAACTTCCCGGCCAAAGGCCGGTTTCTTATAGTATTACAGACTCGCTGTCGTTTGCCAGGAAAAAATCGACACCTAAAAGGCACGAAATGTCTATATATACAAGGAATGGAGCGATAGGTCGCAAAACTAATGGAACGAACGTCTAAAATCTCAAAACTAATGGGACTAAACATGAGGGAGAAACAGCCATTATCTCCCCCTTAAGAGAAGCAAAAGACAACTGTGGCACCCAAATGGCAGAGGTTGGCCAATCTCTGTACGTTACTATAGGGTCTCTGCTTCTTATACCTCTTACCTCTTCTGACCCTGGTGTGTGGCCCACTTGGTTCAGGAATCCAGACGGCATGACGGGAAAAACACCTGGTGGTAGCATCAAGTTTGGGTATCCACGCACAACACACACACGTATACAAAACACCTGGTGGTAGCATCAAGTTTGGGTATCCACGCACAACACACACACGTATACAAAACAACTGGTGGTAGCATCAAGTTTGGGTATCCACGCACAACACACACACGTATACAAAACATATTGACATATATTTCAATTACTCATTAGAATAATGCAATATTCAAAATTAACTATTTGTATCGTCTAAAACTAAAAAGTGTTCAACAAATTTTCTCCAGAATGATTAAATTATAGAATAAAGGAAATCAAACGAAGATTAAATAAAACATTTAATCGACTGTAAAATTTCCCTATACGTTTTATATATTCATGCAACATATGTTTTTAGGATGAAACAGAGTTTTGTTTACAATATATACAGGTTAAGGTTGAAGGAATGGCTGCGAGAAGTACAGTACGTCGGCTTCCTCTCCCACGAAAAATAGTAAAGTAATTGTAGTCTGTGTTTATATTTGAGTTTATTGAGGTAACATAACTTCGTGCAATATTAAATGAATATGAAACTGGCTTATCACAAAATGATACATCTTTAAAATTCGATACACTCGAGATAATAATAGCTGTCTAACTCCTGTTCGAGTCGGTTCCTCGATCAAAGGAATTCCTACCTGTAAGTTGAGACTGAATTTGGATATTTAAAGGTAGGTTTAGATATTCAAACGAAGATAATTATTCCCATTCAATCTTGACTGTATGTGGTTCATGAATTGGATAGTTAGCGATGGAAAGTCTTTCCTTCAAGCAGCCTATGTCCTTCCTTGACTAGATGATGAGTAGCTAGGATGCTGTTGCTGATAAACTACTGAGCTTCACATAAAGATAACAGAAGGAACTGAATACACTGCAATATTGGTAAGTGCAAGATGAAACACAGCTGATCGTCATTATAAGTGTGCAATAATGATCTTGTGTAACAATGTCATCACTTTTTTCAGACGTTTGGATGACATCTATGATTCCTATTTTACGTGCAATCTGTAATGAATGTGAAAATTATTGATAACTTGTAAAGTGTGTTCAAGTTAATATTCGTATCATGTATACAGTTTTGTTACAGTCTATGTGTCATAAATTTCACACCAAATATTTACAGCGGATATAAGGGGTGTTGAACTTTCGGGCAGGGGTGCTATATTATATTGACGGACAAAGCATATGACGAACTAGGGCATTTGATTTAAGTATATATATATATAATATAAATATGTATTTTGGAGAAACTTAAAGACATCTGAGGATATTATCATAGCACACAGGCATATGTTTCCAATATCTGAAAGTGTCTTACAATACGATTAAACCCGGTTAAAAGCCGACTTAATAGTATCGGAATACTCGAAGCATACCTAGAATCGGTCCGGATATCCAAAGCAGACCTACAGTAGAATTTATGTGTGTGTCCCCTGTCTCCTGTCACACTTCAGTAGAGCTGGGGAATTTAACTCCTGTTATAAATTAGCACTAGAACTACATCGACATGATACCATGAAGCTTTGCCTTTAAACAAAGCTTGCGACAGAGACGTGATAATATAACGTTTCTCTTATAAACGTGATATGTTAAACTGACATTGAAGGGCAAAATTCACATTCACTATACAAAACTTAAAACAACTGAATCAAACATGACTTGCCAAAATTAGACAAGTCTTGTTCAGGTACTCTTGGCCATTGGGATTATGACAGTATGGTCAACTCACATTGCATACCCTTTGCAATAAACTCCATCTCAGTTACTTATTTGAATTCAAACAGCTGAATTATGTATCATCGATTTTCTTTGGATTTGCAAGTTATACAATTTATCAAGAGCTCATGTATTCAACTCCTTTTAAAAGGATAACAGGATTAGTATATTCTAAGATCCAACACATAATTTGGTTGAATTCAAGAACTGTTCAGAAACAGAAGCTTACGCGATGGAGTTGACTACATAATATAATGGGTATAATATGCGAACTTAATCCCTTCAATGGTTCAGATTCCCTGTGGGTCGGGGAGAAGATCACTGCCAAAATTAGCAATGATCAGTAGAGGGACGTTTGGTAGATAAAGTCAACTTAGGTATTTCTTGATATGGTCACTTCCGGCTGAGTCACGATGTAATGCAAACTGATGCTACGTATGGCATATCACTGATTACATTTTTGTTTCTTTAGGAGTTAACTCTAAGTATAGCTATAGTAAGCTTCAGATATTTCATCAATCAATTAACTAACATACATAGCCACATTACAGAAGTATTTATTACAATATCTGATCTAGCACCAGGTTGTTATTTGAATTCCTTAACCAGAAAGCAACACACTAATAAAGAATGGCTGAAATATGCATATACATTGATGCTTAATATACATATGTATTTAACTAGTAGCATACGTAGTGCATGCCCATAGTCATAACAACTATAATGATAATATCAATGTAGGTAAATATGTATCTTTGCCTTTATACATGCCTGCTTATAAGTAGTTATGTAGATATGTAAATGAAGAGCACTTGGATTAGGTGCTTCTAAAAATTGGCTAGATTGCAATCATACAGCAAAAATAGTTGCCAAGATGATGAACGTAGTTCCTGACTAGAATTATTCCAAGAAGTTTGTCAGTTGAGAATGTTAACAACTACATAATACTGACAACATTCAGAATTGTGATTCTCCTATATATACATACAAATACACAATATCTTCCGTTTCCTGTATACCATTCTAAAACTGCATTGTCAAAGCAGTAGTACAATCTACTCTATCATATTGAAAGATGATAATTATTAACATTGTCATAAATGAGTGTTTGTAAGGAACTTGGAAAACCGTATTCACAGTACATTAGTTGCTCAAGGCACTGGACACGTATTATTAGCAACTACAGTTGTGTGTGGATACTACAAATGGATTCTTCAAAACAAGAAAAATATTTGTATGGTTGCATAATATTTCTTAGATACTGAGAAAGGTCCCATAACCTCAAAATCGGCATGGACTCCATTATTAGGGATTATCATAGTTGTCAAAAGTCTATTATAAGAAAAAGAATGAGGAAATTCGGCAACTATGAAAGAGCCATTTTCGTCATTTTGCAGTTAAAAGAAACTCTTTTCGGGAACTTTGACAATCAATGCACCCGAAGTTCCTAGTTCATAGTGATTATAGTTTGATTATAAAGGACGTCTTCGATCAAAAGGTTAATAGATAACCATTTAATTGAACTATGACCTTTAAAGATAGTTTAGCAATGGGCATAAGTAATGTTTTGCTTACAAAAGCACCCATGCAGACATAAATTCAGTTACTCGTAAGAATAAGCTCCCACTGCCTGAGTGCTAATATGACTTCGTCTAGGGAATGCCGTTGTGAAATACGGAAGATTGTTCATGTATTAAGTAAAAGGTACAATCGCCAGCACATTTATCTGGTAATCTTGTAATGATAAACATTAATTCAGTGAAACACAGACTCGGGGCATGTGATGAAAGGGTATGTTTCATATTATAAATGTCAAGGCATCATAATAGTAAAATAGTATGGGCGATTGTACCATTTAGATTAGATGCTTCTTAAAGGCGGGGTATATTTGAATGATCGTTGTCGCCTCACACCTCCGTCTCCACCGATCCCTGGCGCCCGATGGCCGAGATGGAAGATGCCTTGGTCATAGATCCGGCAGCCCCACGGCCCCGAAGCCTGCGCATCACGGGCGGCGCGGTGGCACTTACGTCACTCTCCAGGGACGTCAGCTGCGGGGTAATAAAGATATGATATAGAAACTCTCTCATAATTTTGCCACCAGATGTCACCCCATCACTTGATCCTGCAAACAGGTACAATCAGAATCTTTCTTATTTCTAGTATTGTCAGTCATCAAGTTTACATTTCCCAACTTTACGGTATTTAGATTTTCTGGAGGACGATCTCTTCCTTGTATCAACCTCAACTTTATCCATTGGGACCCATGTGAATTAGTTCCAACAGGTACAATTGCTTGATGTGAGGTTGCCACTGGGAAATAAGGGACCTCTAGCCAACCTAATCACCGTAAAGTAATATGGCTTAAACTTATGGACTCATAGTACACGACATAAGAAAACTCCTGTCCCTGTAGAATTGCTAGAATGATTGAGGTGAAATAAATTGGTTTGAAAGTCCCCAATTTTCCAGCTTATTTTTGTGATCGATGACAAATAATATTTTCCATTTCACAGGAGGCTCTACGGATTGGTTGATCAGAAAGTGCGGTACTTTATCTGGATTCCTCGGGAGTTTGTCAATGGAAGCTACTGCATGTAATTATATACTATGCACTCCCTCATAAACAGGATAAATGTAAAACAAAAACATTAATGTAGTCCAAAAACAATAAGGTCCCAATTTGTTAATCATGTATGAGTCTTCCTCATTGATTTACTAAAGTATGCAGATATTATACTATTGCCAACACGAGGCACTTCACAATAATAGATATCTGATTGAATAATAGTTAAGAATTATAAAATGTTTGTCTAAAATTAACGAGATGATACTTTGTATACGTATATGTGTTGTGTGTCCATCACTAGTATATGTGTTGTGTGTCCATCACTAGTATATGTGTTGTGTGTCCATCACTAGTATATGTGTTGTGTGTCCATCACTAGTATATGTGTTGTGTGTCCATCACTAGTATATGTGTTGTGTGTCCATCACTAGTATATGTGTTGTGTGTCCATCACTAGTATATGTGTTGTGTGTCCATCACTAGTATATGTGTTGTGTGTCCATCACTAGTATATGTGTTGTGTGTCCATCACTAGTATATGTGTTGTGTGTCCATCACTAGTATATGTGTTGTGTGTCCATCACTAGTATATGTGTTGTGTGTCCATCACTAGTATATGTGTTGTGTGTCCATCACTAGTATATGTGTTGTGTGTCCATCACTAGTATATGTGTTGTGTGTCCATCACTAGTATATGTGTTGTGTGTCCATCACTAGTATATGTGTTGTGTGTCCATCACTAGTATATGTGTTGTGTGTCCATCACTAGTATATGTGTGGTGTCCATCACTAGTATATGTGTTGTGTGTCCATCACTAGTATATGTGTTGTGTGTCCATCACTAGTATATGTGTTGTGTGTCCATCACTAGTATATGTGTTGTGTGTCCATCACTAGTATATGTGTTGTGTGTCCATCACTAGTATATGTTGTGTGTCCATCACTAGTATATGTGTTGTGTGTCCATCACTAGTATATGTGTTGTGTGTCCATCACTAGTATATGTGTTGTGTGTCCATCACTAGTATATGTGTTGTGTGTCCATCACTAGTATATGTGTTGTGTGTCCATCACTAGTATATGTGTTGTGTGTCCATCACTAGTATATGTGTTGTGTGTCCATCACTAGTATATGTGGTGTGTGTCCATCACTAGTATGTGTGTTGTGTGTCCATCACTAGTATGTGTGTTGTGTGTCCATCACTAGTATAATGTGTTGTGTGTCCATCACTAGTATATGTGTTGTGTGTCCATCACTAGTATATGTGTTGTGTGTCCATCACTAGTATATGTGTTGTGTGTCCATCACTAGTATATGTGGTGTGTGTCCATCACTAGTATGTGTGTTGTGTGTCCATCACTAGTATATGTGTTGTGTGTCCATCACTAGTATATGTGTTGTGTGTCCATCACTAGTATATGTGTTGTGTGTCCATCACTAGTATCATAAACTTAAAATATGTTGAAGTTCCTTTAGGAGATAGTTGTTGTGCATTATAACAATATTAGCAAACCAAAACAAGATAATAATATACAAATTATCAAGAACTGTAATTAAAGCTGTGACATAAAATTGCAATGTTTATGTAGAAACACAGAAAACTTTGTAAACATTATTTATTTAATATTTGTTACTATTTCCTTATTATGATTTTCGTAATTTAATAATATAATATAAAAGGTGAATAAACTTTCAATTTGATTATCATTTAGTTTACTATTGACATACGCAACAATTTCATACTAGAATATATATCTTAAAATTGATAACAAATATATTGTATAATGTATAACAGATAGTGAGACAGATGTTATTATAGAACTGTAGCCAAGTAAATTATAAATACTGAATTATTGCTTCGTTAGAAAAGTAGTAATTTTGGAGACCATAGTTACTGATACTTTAGTTATATATGTTTAATGCACAAAGCATATGTATAATGTGTTATATATTATTATATATATACTGGGTTCTGTGTTAACCCTATGAGTACCAGCGACGTGTGTTATATTATACTCTAGTTATATGTTGACGATATTAAGCAGCTTAGGAAGGATATGTGGTAGTTAAATTAGTTGGTTGAGATAGTATGAAGCTTATTGTATGCTAGAGGTCCTTCCAAAACTGAATAAAATCGTATTATAGTTTCCAGAATATGATAAAAAGGGTGACCCTGGTACTGTATGGGTTAATGTATTGGTTTATGCAGTGTATTATGGACAAATATACATGTATTGGTTTATGCAGTGTATTATGGACAAATATACATGTATTATACCACACTTCTGAAAATGCAAATTCAAAAGGATAAGAAACGTTAAGCCCTCCAGAAGGTAATAAGTGATGAGAATAAGATAAATCACACCACCTGTTTATAAAGTACTATACATGACATGCAGCCACTCCTACGGCCAAACAAAGCGTCGTTAGTTCTACGCGGGTTAAACTTGAATTTTACAGACACGGTAGAAATCAATTTCCAATCTATTTGAACTAAGACGCTACAAAGTGAAACAAACAGTACCTATAACTACCTTAAATTATTAATTGTTCTAGGTAAGTTTCACCCATTCACTACTTCTCTACGTACTCTATATAATACTGTATATACACCTATGATATGAATAATGATGCAGCTGTTAAGAAATAGTTGGAGCAATTTTACTAACTAATTTAGAACATTTTCTAAACTCCATAGCAAAGGTAATTAATCAGTGGACATTTCATCTCTACACGGAATATTCAATTGTGTTGGTTGTTGCCCTATTTTACTAATTATTTCAATTATATGAAATCAACTCAACAAATGGAACTTTCCAAATGGATGAATGTTGTCGATGTTAAAGTTAGTGTTACATTTATTGTATGAAGATTAACTCTATCTATGTTTTAGTTTACAAAGTATGAAGTGGGTTAAGTTGATAAAGTTAATTCCTACATAATTTGCTATTTGAGTTTGGAAGGCTCCAGGTTGGTAATATGTTTAAACACGGTACATAATACGACATATACACTTGCAAACATCTACGATTATATCATTAAAGCGATGGAACGGATTCTACTACTAGTAGCCTGAAAATTAATAATACCTTTAGTCTACAGCCAATCACCGCCTCTGTGTTCGAGCAGATCTCTCTAACGTTTTCTGGAATAAAGACAGATGTACAGAAAAAGAAGAAGAAAATCGCTGCATGCCATCACAAAAAATTGGGAAGTGATTAGTTGGTGATCAAAGCAGTTTCATTTTTCGATCGAGAAAAAAAGTTTAAGCAAATAGTTTTTGTGCGACACAGAGTAATGAGTAAGACAATGATGGTGATATATTTGGTATTTTGACAAAAAAAATGACGTCACATTCAAATTTTACTATATACATGCAGAGTACATTTGAATCTGAAACTTTACCGGTCACTGAATTTGTTGTTTAATATTTTCGTTTAGGAATCAAAGGGTGCTGCTCATAATACACATATTTGGCGATATTAATGTATGGGTGAAAGGTGATCAAATAAAATGTGTTTGACTATAAGAAAATGAAGCCAAGATGCTATTTTGATGGTTGAACTAAAAATATGTTGTCTCTCAAATGCATAAAGGTCATCACTGACTATTGGCCACAAAGGAGAGCGCTAATGATGTGATATACCCTAGTCAAAGAAAATATGTGCAAACTCTTGAACATGAACCTTTATAACTCACAAACGATTAGAGTAATCAAGCTAATATTTATATCATCTAGGAAGGGTCAGCAAGGGAATAGGTGTGGAAGTTTACAGCCCATTTGCTCTAGCCTTTTTCTTTTTTTTAGTTACATGTTAGAGTTCACGAATCCTGGTGGATCACATATATGCTTTCATGAATTTCATTGGAGGTGTTTGGTGTTGTGGTGAAATTAATAAAAAATCGATTATCTGCTTCAAACAGGATATAGGATTATAGCCCATGACGATCCCTAAGTGCACAATCACTAAGGTCAAGGCCTTAAATCAGCCAAAAAGTGTTTGTCAACAGGAAATCGATCTCCTTTTTCAATGCAAAAAGTAACAACTTGTAATGACACCTCTCATGCCTTGTGATGGGCAGGAACTTCATCCACCGAAGTGAGAGTCCAAAACACTAACCACTATTCTAAGGAGAATACAAATGGTACTGATATGATTCTTGTAACGAAATAGGAGTTTGATACGTTTGCTGGTGAACTCAAAATACAAATTATATACGAAAAAGAGTTGTGCTGAAACAATACAAATGAAACCTCAGGTATTTTACAAGTCAGATAATAGTTGTTATGCGGAACATAAACTGGGTATTACACTTTAATAGTCTAATTGTATACCGCATGTTAGCTATGAAATGGAAGTGTCATTCTTACAAAACTTGCGGGTTAACATCAGAGTCAGAGAGGTATGATAATTTCCAAGTAAAATGCGTTCATGAATGTACAACAAATACAAAGTCAGACATCAATATACTTCATGCTACAGGCTTCACTATTATGATTTTCACATTCTTACAATAATATACAATAATTATTATATTATCGAAATAAGAGGGTATTATATCACACCCATACTATTAATCTAAGCCAGATAAAATGCCATTTGAGAAATATACAAGTTGTATTTTCTATAGTATGGAAAATAAAACTCACAGGAATACATTTGCGTAGCTTACGCTGCTAAAATCTAACTTAGTTAATCATATAATGCCATGTTTTCTAAAAATACACATTGTAGAACATATACACATGGCTCACTGCTTATGTTATCTTATTAACCCCTCCGACCCCAGGGACGCACATTATGTGTCGCTTATGTATGTAACCCTCAGTCCCAGCGACGTCGTATGTGACCGCCTGAATTACTCTTGTCCTATGGCACCTAGAGGATTCAGATTTTTTATGGGAACTACTTTAGGATCCCATGGAACAATACCAATGGTTGGCAACCCCCCAAGTCCAGCCACGTGCGTGTGGGCGCGCGCGGGAGTGAGAGGCCAGTACACCGCCTACTCTCGCCTACCCTACAGGGAGCTAAGAGAGCTAAGGGGAGAGCTCGTACCTCCACCTACACTGGTGGATGTGTGCGCTCTACCAATCGCCTCCTAAATCTTTTTCTCTGCTCATGACATATCTGCCCACCAAAATCCGTCAACATCGGTTTATAACTTCGTAAGCCGTCTACGCTGACGGAGGTATGCGCTCTACCGATCAAATTCTAAATTGAATCACTTCTTCCTTGCCACTTATCCTATCAGCCAACCAAGCTTCGTATAAATTGATTAATAACTTTTGAGATATCTTGTTTACAGACAAAGAAACAGCCAGACAATAAAAAAAGACAAACAAACGAAGGGAAAAATACAACCTCTGTCTAAATTCGTTGGTGGAAATAATAACCCACAGGACGTTGGATCAGATAGTGTTAACCCTTTCTGTACCGGTGACGTCCATTTTATTACGTGCTGGCATCTATTAAACGTTTTTATTCAGCTTAGAAAGGAATTTTACCCATTAAAAGGAGACAGACAATTTCAACTAATCCTTTTAGCTACCATATATCCTTCCTAAGCTTAAGAAAATCGTCAAAATATACCTGAAAACAAGTAATAAAGTCGTCGACGGTACCGAGAGAGTTAAGGGGAGATGGGCGTATTTATTTGCTCATTTATGTATATTTGTATTATTTTAATGGTTACCTCCCTAGACCTCCATCAAAATTAAAAAACACCCCACCCCAAGATCCTCCTTCAAGACAAATTTGTAAATTTTTCGATAGAAAAATTTCCCGTCCGAAGGCCGGTTTCTCTTAGAAAGGTCTTAAAATTGCCAAACTAATGGGCCGAACATCTTATAATTTGAAAACTAATGGGGCTAAACATGAGGAAGAAAGGGGACCAGAAAAGGCCCCTCTCCCCTTAAGAGTATACCATCTGTCTCACCCCCGCCCTCGCCCACACCTCATCACAAACCGATCACTGTAATATATTGCTCAACTTCTCCACCGACTTGCTAGGGAGGGTAAAAGCTGGAGTTAAATTGAGTGGACAGAAGTGATATTTTCAGGCAAAAATATATTATATATATATATACCGGTATATATATATACTGTATATATACAGTATATAATTTGTTCACAATAACCTTACTTTTTTTCCATTTGCTTCTTTGTGCTTGGTAATTTTTTTAGAACCTTGTACGTAATAGAACAGAGAGAGAGAGAGCGCTGTAAGGAAAGAAAGAGTAAAGCAGAGAAGAATCGGAGCAAAAAGAGCAACGAGCGAAAGGGCGACGAGGCAGAAGGAAATTGGTCACTCGGGCAAGGGGTAATAAAGCCGTGAATCCCTAAGCAGCTAGAGGAAGTGTTGGGGCAGATACTGGGTGATCGAGAGAGAGAGAGAGCGAGAGCGAGAGCGAGAGAGAGAGAGAGAGAGAAACAGCCGCACAAACGTAAACACAAAATTACAGAATATCCGCTACAACCGACATAAACGAAAACAAATCCAGGTATCAATTGGTGTTAACCCTTTAAAGATAGGATGACGCATGTTTATTCTATCCTCATTAGTTTTGAGATTGTAAGACGTTAAGCCCATGAGTTTGTTGTTCTTTAGACCTTTCGTCCCATTTCGTTGTCAATCTTCTGGCTCTTATTCGGCGACTATATTCAGATTAGAATGAGTATGTGGAATGCAATGGGTTAATTGAGTCTTTACCCTTCTAAGTCCACAACTAGGGGGCTAAACATTAAGTATCAATAAGTCAGTTGGTAAGGGGTTCAATTTACCATTAGTTGAAAATAAGACAACGGAAGTCAAAAGAAGATCTACGAAAAGAGGAAACGACTAGCCAAGCAATCCAGGCCATATAGAGATGGTTGGTGTACTGAAGTGTGAGTGGTTAAGTAGGGCTGGAGCTGGAGCTCCAGGCCAGGGTCACCCAGAAAGGCACAGTAGCGGAATGGAAGGGGGACTTATGAAGGTTACTAGTACTGGTGGCTCCGTCCGATAGTCAGTTTGCTTCTAAGTTAGTTCGGCACCTAGACCCCCTTCAAAGTAAAAACGCCTCTCCCCTTAAAAAACGTCATGTTGGTATTTTTCTCCATTGAAGCATTCTCGGCGCTATTAATGTGTCTACCCATTAGCGTAACTTTATCCGCAAACAATTGATTTTGACAGTACAGATACTCCCGAGCCCAAATGTACGTGTGAGCGAGTCGACTATGATTTATGATGTCAGTCTGTCCACGCCTTTCTTGCATCTAAGACCTGGTTACATAGAGACCATAATGGAATATCCGTGAGAGAGAAACTCCCCTAATAGGAAAGTCAAGATCCAGATAATTTGCAATGCTAATGGAGAGAGGGAAAAAATGGTGTATACAATTGTTTAGTGGGGAAGTAGCACACAGTGGGATTTATGGTGATTTTATGTATACATAACGTTACGAAATTTGTGTGTCTTGTAGTCGAGGCTTGGTACGCATTTGTAAGTAGTACGTACGAAGCTATAGATTAAAAAAAAAAAAAAATGTATGCAACCACTAGGATATCTCTTGTAGACGAAACTTAGCACGTATTCAGAAGTAGTACATAGAACCTATAATTAATAAAAATAGATTAAAAACACATACTGTATAATATATAGTAGTAAATTAGCGCACAATTGTATTTATTTATTTTATTTTTTTTTGCTCCGTAGACCTCTTAAGCTTAAAAAACACCTCCAAGACTCCCTCCAAGATAAATTTGTACATTTTTCGGTAGAAAAATATCCCGGCCAAAGGCCGGTTCCGCCTAAGTTACAGGGTCGTTATCGCTTGCCAGAAGAAAAAAAATCGATACCAAAATTTCACGAAAGGTAAAAGGCAAAGAAAGGGGTAAAGAAAAGGGGTAAAGGCAAAGAAATGGGGTGAAAGTTATAAAATTGCCAACAAAATGGGGCGAACTTCGTAAAATCTCAAAACTAATGGTGGTCAACATGAGTGAGAAGGGGTCCAGTGGGGGAGAAAAAAAAATCCCCTTATTAGTAGTCTTGGGTTTAAAGTGTCAAAGGAAAGATAATATTTGGATAAACTTTGATCTGTGCTTGGCTTCAGTACATCACCACAAACGCCACCCACACACCATTAACCCCTTCTGTACCTGCGACGTCCTTTACGTTATATTCTGGCAACTAATAGATGATTATATTCAGCTTAGGAAAGACGTCTACCCATTAAAAGGCTACAGACTATCTCAATGCATTCTTTTAGCTCCCATATATGATATATATCCTACCTAAGCTTCATAAAATCGGCTAAATGCAGCTGAACTTCAATAATAAAGACGTTGTCGGTACAGAAGGGGTTAAAATTTGACTCGCTGTTTCCAATACATTAGCGCTGTATGAATATTAACTCATTCAAAATGTGCGATGGATGGAAGGAGGGGGTGGGGGGGGGGGGAGTTCCTAGGAAGTGAAAGGATAAATAAATGGGTTAATATGATGCGTGAGAGAGAGAGTGAGTGAGTTGTCCGAGATTGCGAGACGATACACAGGGAGAGTATACGAATGCGGCTTAGAGACGACGGAGCAGCAACGTGCCATGATCAGACAATCAAGTGCCGTAGGTCTATGAAGGCAACACTAAGAATGACTTGATTACAACCTTCACAAGAACAAGAACAAGAACTTTATTACAACATTCGCCTGCCTTGTTATCTGACTCGCCATTAAAACTATAATAATAATACAAATAATATTATTAATAATAGTAATAATAATAGTAATAACAATAATAAACATATAATTTATAATAATAAAAATAATAATAATAATAATTATTATAATAATAATATAAACAAAATTGGAAAGCCCGATTGTGTTTATTTTTTCTGAAGAGCCATCCGACTGAAAATATGGCCTTGTGTCTGAAAAATATATTGTATATTGTATGAGTAAAGTGGAACACGTGCGGATGTAGGACACACCAGAACTATGGAAGAAAAACTACACAGTATGTATTACAAGGGGAAAGTAGCACAAACTCAGATTTAAGCAAATATATAGTGTAAGCGAAATATATTTCCCATGGAATTGAGGACACGGAAAAATGATTGGCAATATCAGACATATACTAATTATTATGTTCTCTCCAGTAACCAACTTTACTCCTAAACTCGATTAATGAAATTAACAAACACATGTGGCAGTCCGGGGATTCGAACCCAGGACGCTCACACCGAAAATCAACACACTTATGCATTGCACGCATTGCACCACGAAGACAGTTAAAGAATGTTTCACAAGCCTACGATTTATTATGCAGTTTCGAATCCTGCATACCAATCTTAGGATGTACAATCATTCCAACTGCACTATCGGAGGCTATGAATATAAATAATCGCGATAGGTCATATTCGGAATTAGGGGAAGATTTGTATTTAATTGTGAATTTATCCATATAAATATTTTGTTCTCCTTAGATCACAATAAAGCTTAAGTTAAATAAATAACACCCACGACCCCCCTTTCGAGACATAATTATGCAAGTTTGGGTAGAAAGATTACCTGGCCAAAAGCCGATTCCTTCTGAAATGCTCGCCAAGAGCAAATCGAAACCTAAATGGTATGAAAGGTCTTAAAATCACCAAACTAATGAGGCGAATGTCTTAACATGGTTGTATAACATGAGGGAATAGGGGGTCCAGAACCGCCCCCCCCCCCCCCCCTTAATACATAGCATAACTATTATACAATTATAGACCACTGGGTATTTCACCATAGTTGAAACTAATGTGTTCGTTAGAATAGGACTTCAGAGGCTATCAACCCTTCTGAATGATTATGCCAGCACACTGTAAGTCAAAAATAGCGTCAGGACTGGAGCCCTTTTTTCGAGAACTCCAGTCCCTTGTCCAACGTGTTAGTTAAAATAAGACTTCAGAGGCTATTAACTCTATTGGATTATTAAGCCAGCACACTGTAAGTCGAGAATAACGTCAGGACTGGAGCCTCTCTGCGATAACTCAGTCCCTTCGTCCAACGTGTAAATTGAATGCCTGCTACATATATTGACACTGCAGACGTTCAATATATAAAACAGTCTGCCAACATTCCATATTTTATTTATGTTATTTAAGCTATTTATAAATATAGAAATAAGACATGCGAAAGACAAAAATAAGCAAACTAGTGGGTTGATTAAGTCTGTACATTTCGTTCGACATTCCTCTACTTTAAAACTCCATAATAGCATAAACATAAGAAGCCCTGGCCCAGCTGGAACCTTGACTGACTACACATTGCTTTTTCCCCAATAGAGTGAACAAGTCTTCTATATATAGTGCTAGCTTGTGTAATATTTCGCAGTAAATATGACTGCGAGATATATTTGCAATTGTCCTCTGCGAAAATTATTAATATGGCGTTATGCCGCGTTAATCATATTGGCGAGTTCTCTCTCTCGAAATAAGGAATCCTTTATTTTTTGCTCTAGTTTGTGTATTGTTCCGCAGTAAAAAACGGTTGCAAGATATGTAATGGCCCCTTGACGTGAACAATTAATATGGCGTTTTATCTTATTGGCGAGTTCTCTCTCTCTCTCTCTCTCTCTCTCTCTCTCTCTCTCTCTCTCTCTCTCCCTATTTTCCTCATTATTCCCATTGTTCCTCTTTCCATTCTGTGTTTTCTGTGTTTTCCTGTGTTCCTATTTTTACTAATTTTCCTCATGTTTCCTATTTTCCTCATTATTCCCATTGTTCCTCTTTCCATTCTGTTTTTTCTGTGTTTTCCATTGTTCCTATTCCTACCCATTTTCCTAATTTTCCCCCATTTTCCTAATTTTTCCATTGTTCCTCTTTCCATTCTGGTTTTCTGTTATATTCCCATTGTTCCCATTGTTAATCGTTTTTCTCATTTTCCTATTTTTTCCCTATTTTTCCTCATTATTGTTCCTCTTTCCATTGCCCATTCCGGTGAAGTTTTAAGCGGGTTCTGGCGGTGAGGAAGGAAGCCATCTTTTACATTACTTCGGGACGTGGAGTTGGGAGTTTCAGTGTTTTGTTAAGTTGTTGTTCCGTGGCGTCTTTACTGATGAGAGACAAGGAATTAATCTCGCACTTCCCTTCACCCTAAAATTTAAATATACATTAATGGTTTTCCGTAACATTTGCGTCCCTTCATATTACTATATTATATAATTATGATATTAAATATTAGCATTTTGTTTTAATTTGTTGGAACATATTTAAGGGGAAACCTTGAATAAGGATATAAATAGATCATATATGTACAGTATATATATATATATATATATTGTAAATTTAGGAAGCAGATTTTCTTTAACACATATATTGAATTGAATACGACAGCATAATTACAGTTATTGATTTTCTTGCTTATATTCTCTAATTTTCTTAATGCTTTGCTACCTTGTTTGGAGTGTTCAAACACCAATTGTCCAAAATTTGCCATTTTATTTATATTTTTCTTAGTTTACATTTGTTGAACAAATTGAACAAATGTAAACTAAGAAAAATATAAATAAAATGGCAAATTTTGGACAATTGGTGTTTGAACACTCCATACAAGGTAGAAAAGCATTAAGAAAATTAGAGAATATAAGCAAGAAAATCAATAACTGTAATTATGCTGTCGCATTCAATTCAATATATATATATATATATATATATATATATTCTTTAATACATACGAGGTTGAAAGAAATGGCAATTTCTGCGTTGGAAATTTTATTATTCAAAGTTTCCAGGTCTCTGATGAGTTTTCGCTGGGTGGCAGGAAGTAGATGAAGGAGATGAGCAAAATTCATGGTGGTACAGGGTTACATTAAAGTACATGAAGATACAGGATATACGACGCGTTTCACTGGACAACCAGCATTATCAAGTAAGGAAGGAATGATATAAAAGGTAAACAGGAAGGGTATATATAGAGGGTGGAGGATCAGAGGAGGCGGAAAACAGGGGGCAAAAGTCTGCGATTGGTGGAAGGCTAAACTAGGAGAGAGAAAGGGGGTAACCGCTTCACGCATGCGCACTGGATGCGGGATGGTGGTCGATAGGTGGGGTCGAAGCTGATTGGCTGCGTGTCGAGGGGCGTGGCCTAAGTTGTGTGGCGCCTGCAGAAGACGAAGCTGAAGGAGGTAGCGCGGGGGGCTGCGTCAAGGGCACCGGGGGGCGAGGAGGGGTGTTAGGTCCTGTAGGGTAGTGCCTTTTGGCAGAAGGAAGGATCTGAAGGTCCAGAGTTTGGTTGTTGATGTTGGGATGTAAGGCTTGGATATATAAAGCTTCGAGTATAGGTAATCTCCTTGGAGATTTCCCAAGGAGATTACCTATACTCGAAGCTTTATATATCCAAGCCTTACATCCCAACATCAACAACCAAACTCTGGACCTTCAGATCCTTCCTTCTGCCAAAAGGCACTACCCTACAGGACCTAACACCCCTCCTCGCCCCCCGGTGCCCTTGACGCAGCCCCCCGCGCTACCTCCTTCAGCTTCGTCTTCTGCAGGCGCCACACAACTTAGGCCACGCCCCTCGACACGCAGCCAATCAGCTTCGACCCCACCTATCGACCACCATCCCGCATCCAGTGCGCATGCGTGAAGCGGTTACCCCCTTTCTCTCTCCTAGTTTAGCCTTCCACCAATCGCAGACTTTTGCCCCCTGTTTTCCGCCTCCTCTGATCCTCCACCCTCTATTATACCCTTCCTGTTTACCTTTTATATCATTTCTTCCTTACTTGATAATGCTGGTTGTCCAGTGAAACGCGTCGTATATCCTGTATCTTCATGTACTTTAATGTAACCCTGTACCACCATGAATTTTGCTCATCTCCTTCATCTACTTCCTGCCACCCAGCGAAAACTCATCAGAGACCTGGAAACTTTGAATAATAAAATTTCCAACGCAGAAATTGCCATTTCTTTCAACCTCGTATGTATTAAAGAAAATTTATTACCTGGCTTTACCAACATATATATATATATATATATATATATATATATATATATATATAGCTCGGACCAGGTCGTGGTAATTACCCTCCGCCCTCTTACTAAGCAGTCGGGTCCCCTTTGATGGATCTCTTATTGTTCCACTCGTTTGACTTCTTCTCTCACTCGTCAATTGTGCTTCACTAGCTTCGTCCACCCACACACTGCTCTCTCTCTTGTTCCCTTGTTCTCGCTCTTTCTTTCTCTCGCTTTCATTCTCTCGCTCTCGCTCTCTATCTCACACACTCTCTCTCTCTCTCTCTCTCTCTTTCTCTAACCTTCTCCCTTTCCCCGTCTTCTTCGCACACACATCCTTAGCCACGTTCGCTCTTTCGCACTTCAACCCTCTTCAGACCTCACCCCCCCCTCCCCAACGCCCCCAGCCACCCCGTGCAAAAATAATAATCCCTTCAGCACCATAATGTCTTTTTATTACTTTTGATTTTGGCAACAAAAAGACATTTCGTGCCATTTAGGTGTCGATTATTTCCTGGCGAGTGATAGCGAGCCTGTAATTTCAAAAGGAACCGGCCTTCGGCCGGGACAATTTTCTACCGAAAAATGTACAAATTTATCTTGAAGGGGGGTGTTTTTTTAAGCTTGATGGAGGTCTAGCGAGGAAACTAAAAATTACATAGACAACTTAATACATAGAAAAGAAAAAAACAGCCACTATCCCTTATTCTCCCTTTTACAGACGGTTGTTCAATGTTTTTGACAATTTTATGGTCTATAGTGAGGGGACTTCTAATTAGCTTCACTTCTGGGAAAAGCCCTTGTTAATGAGAGATATATTTATAACTTTAGCATATGTGTTCATTTACTTAATTTTCTTTAAAAATATATCAACACAGCAGGGAATGAAGAAAAAACTATATGAATTAATGAAGCACCACCTTTAATAAAAATGAAATAAAAAATGGGACTGATTTTACAATGGGAGGGAAGGTTAGAAGCTTATGGGAGCATCTGGTATCAAGACGAGCGGCTCAGTACTACCTAATCACCCAGTATAATACCAAAGTGCATGGGTACGTTGCCCCCGCAGTAAACATACTTTTTACATACGACGTATCAGTACGTCGCCTGCAGTGAAAGGGTTAAGGAAACCTTTTTTTACAGATTAAGTAGATCTTACATGTGAAAAGGTTTTCCATTCTATTAGTATTTTTAGGCTTGATGGAGGTCTAAGGAGGAAGCTACATATATAAAAAAATATATATATGAATATATTACTTGAAAAATAAATAAATACGTAAATAAAAACCTCCCTTTAATTTACCTTCAGTTTAATTCCGAAACTAATACAATGAATTACAGAGAATTTGCCGGACCAATTTTGGTCACCAAGATTTCAATTGCAATTACATTTTTCAATTCAAAACATTTGATTGATGATACAAAATTTCGCGTAATACCTCAATGACCCTATTTGGTCCAAGGGGAGTCATTTTGATATCCCTTGCTTCGTTCCATTAGGTTGGAAATTGTAAGACGCATCCCATTAGTTTGTCGATAATACGATGCTTCGTCATATTCAGGTGTAATTTTATTTATTTTTCTGACAGAGTGACAGCGATCCTGTACCCTACATGAAATCAGGCCGAGACATTTATATATCGAAAAATTTACAAATGTAGCTTGAAGGGGTTCTGGGTGGTCAAAGGAAGTCTGGGAAGGTGTTTTTGTTAGCCTATAATACATTACTCGAATAAGGCAAAAGCAAGCAAATTCCTCCATAATAATAAAGCATAATATCCTAACAACCGCAAGACGTTGGACCAAATTATGTTAAACAACACAACCCACGAGATGAAATGCAAATTGTGTTTTCTCCTCGCTTGATGTACTCAGTCGGATATTATAAGACAAAGACACTGGTAAAACGTGGTAAATTTTCTCTGTGTCTTCAAAGGTAAATTTAGGCTTGCATTATAGTTCATCCCACGCACAATGAGGAGGCAAATGGGGCTGTATTCAAAGCCAGGTTACTCTAAATATTTACGACAGGCATCTTCCTACGACCGTCGTATCTTGACATCTGACATCGTAGTTTTCATGCCAGGAATACTCAGAACACATAACTTTGCATTGTACATTCGTGAGCATGTAATAGGTTACACAAATTCGAATCTTTTTACCTTATAACAAATTTCTGAAGCATTTACGATATAATAAGGCAGTGTCTTGTTTCATGTGTATGTGTTGTTGTGTATATTTGTGTGTGTGTTTTATGCCTCTTTGGGATTCGAACTACTAATCTTAGAAGTACAAGGTCTTTCTTGAGCATTCAGGTCAACGTCCCCCTAGAGATATACAGTGTACTGTACAAATTCGTTTTCTATGACAACCAACCGTGAAATTCTGATAGCAACTGAGATATATTTCAATCTCCCGGCTACTATGTAAATCAATTTACATTAAGGGGCGGCTTTCTTTACCCCCTCCTCCTTCATGTTTAGCCCCATTAGTTTGAGATTTTAAGACATTCGCTCTACTAGTTTGGCGATGTTACGACCTTTCGTGCCATTTATGTGTCAATTATTTTACTGGTGAGCAATAGCAAGCCTGCAAGTTAGGAGGAAACTGCCTTCGGTTAGGGAATTTTGTAACCGAAATATGCACAAATTTATCTCAAAGGTGGGATGGGGGATCTCGGGGGTACTTTTTTGTTTAGCTTGATGGAGGTCTAGGGAGGAAACTAAATATTGCATAAATATGTAAACAAAATAAATACACTCGAATAACAATCTCCCCTTATATCTCAAAGTCACTCGGGACCTGCAGCCCTTTGTAATCCTCCTCCCACCATATGCTCGAGGTCTTCTACAGCATTTCTAACTCTATGTAATGATGTGTGTGTGTGTGTGTGTGAGAGAGAGTGAGACTGAGGGAGAGAGAGAGAGAGAGAGAGAGGAGTTTTCCATTTTTATGCAGACAAAAAAAATTATTACCTTATCCCCTTCTGCACCAGTGACGCATTTTACATTTTATTCTAGCTGTATTTAGACGATTTTGTGCAGTTTAAGAAGGATCTATGGTGGCAAATATGATAAAGTGAGATAATTCAAAGCCTGCTAATTTCTGGAAGCTCTATGTAAACTGAATCAAATCGCCAAATAGTTAGCCAGAGTAAAGTTAATAAATGGACAGCACCGGTATTAAGGGGGTTAATTAAATAGCTTTATACCACTTGAACGTGTGAAGAACCTTACGAGCAAAAACAAAGAAGAAGGAAGACTGGAGACACCTGAAGACTGACATTTGACTGACTGACAACTGTAATTTGAACATGAAGAACTATATTTTTTCCAGTTCTTCATGTTTCAAGGTTGTCGGTGAACTGTAAATTACGACTAGAACTGTAGGGTCTCGTTCTAAAGTCGCATCTTCCATACTTACAAGTTTGGTTATCCCACTAATATATATGATAAACACTTTCTTAATACACAAACACCCCACATACCATCCTTATAGAAGGCACCGCAGTCAAAGGGTTAAACCACATGGACGGAACCTATACATATTAAGTATTTTATCGATTTTCCAAACAGATTGTGTTTATCGATATAGTAATAAGGGAAAGGAAGTTGAAGTTGTAAGACAAACAGGATATTTTGTCCTTGTTGTTTCCTTTATATCAATAGAAGGCAGTATAATTAAGGCTGTGAAGGGGAGACACAGCTTCTAAGTGTGACAATACATATATTTTTCTGGTGTATAATATAAACCTTACAAACTTATCCAACAAACTCAATCACATGTTTTGTGTATCAAGTTACTTACCGATCCTGCGTCCGATTCGAAGTTACTGGCTACTGACTTGACGCTGGGGCCGTCCCGACTGTTCCGCTCCACGCTGAAAATAGATAAATTAATAATGAATAGATAGTGGATATACAATACTCTTATATATAAATCTCTCTCTCTCTCTCTCTCTCTCTCTCTCTCTGTATCCATCTAGCCATCGTTCCATATCTCAGCTTATCTACCTACTCATCAATCCTCACCTCTCTCTCTCTCTCTCTCTCTCTCTCTCTCTCTCTCTCTCTCTCTCTCTGTATCAATCTAGTCATTGTTCTATCTTTACTTCATTATAGTAAACATTCTAATTATCACGTACCTCTGAAATCTAGTAGGGGGTCCACTCCTGAACAGACTCTTCAATTGTTACGTATCTTTGCCTATCTATCTTACATTTGGAAACCCATGAACGTCATCAGACAGTACACTAGGACCATACGGCTGGGAGAGTGTACTAGCAGAAAGGGGGTGTTGTAGATAGAAGAAGCTGTTGGAATGGATTTGGTATGTGTGTTATCTACTCATTAATCCACACACATCTCTTTCTGTGTATCCATCTAGCTAGTGTTCAATCTCTACGTCATTATAGTAAACACCCTCATCATCACGTACCTCTGAGATCTGGTAGGGGGTCCACTCCTAAACAGTCTCTTCAATTGTTCCATATAATCTGCCTATCTATCTACTCATCAAATCCACACACAAATCTTTCTGTGTATCCATCTATCCATCGTTCTATCGCTATTTCTTAATAGTTAACACCAGTATCATCCCTTACCTCTGAAATCTAGTAAGGGGTCCACTCCTAAACAGACTCTTCAATTGCTCCGTATCTCTGCCTATTTAGCTACTCATCAAAAACCACACACATCTCTTTCTGTGTATCCATCTAGCCAGTGTTCTATCTCTACTGCTATATAGCAAACACTCTCATCATCACGTACCTCTGAGATCTGGTAGGGGCTCCACTCCTAAACAGACTCTTCAATTGTTCCGACGTATCTCTGCCTATCTACGTATCTACTCATCAAATCCACACATCTCTCCCTGGGTATCCATCTAGCTAGTGTTCAATCTCTACGTCATTCTAGTAAACACTCTCATCATCACGTACCTCTGAGATCTGGTAGGGGGTCCACTCCTAAACAGACTCTTCAATTGTTCCGACGTATCTCTGCCTATCTATCTATCTACACATCAATCCACACACATATCTTTCTGTGTATCTATTTAGCCATTGTTCTATCTCTACTTCTATACTGTATAGCAAACACTCTCATCATCATATACCTCTGAGATCTGGTAGGGGCTCCACTCCTAAACAGACTCTTCAATTTGCCTTTCATTTTGCTCTCCTTCTCCACCTCCGCGGGTAGATCGTTTCCTGAGCCCCCGACCCCTACCCCCATCGCCTGAAAATATAAACAATTAAATTAGTGATAAAAATATACCTAGAAAAATAGACAGATTGATAATAACCACTATATTATTCCAGGGTAAATTTGCAATCTGATCCATTTGTTTTTGCTTCCAGGCGAATACACGAATCTACTTGAATATAAGCACCAAATTACGAGCAGCACTTTACTGACAATGCTCCCCATATCCTTGGCCTGATGAAGCTATAAGCAAAATGCTATCAAGAAAGTGTTCCTCCTCAAATGGCGTTTATATTTAAGTAGATTAGTATACAAAAATTGGCTGGCAACATTTCTGGAATAGTTTGCTCTGGTATCGCAAACTAGACTGATGATAGATGAGTTTTGGTGACAGAAATATTACAAATGTTATCTCATGACCTACCAGACCAGTGTTGAGGATAAATGTTGAGGGAAAAAGTGCTTGCGTGATACCGGCTTTACAGTGTAGCAGGAGTTGCAGTGTTCTTTGATTAGTGTGCTTCGGGGGCAGTGCTATGCTGCTGGAGAGAGTCTTAGAATTGTCAAACTAATGGGGCGAACTTCTTAATATCTCAAAACTAATGGGGCTAAACATGAGGGAGAAAGGGTCAAGACAAATATATAAAAACTTCTCCTTAAACCTCTTTCGCCTTATCTTCCAGAAATGGTTACGTGCAACAGTATATTATACAGCATAGTTTCAAAGAAAGATAATTTTACTGCATCAATAATTACTGGTGATAAATGTGTTATAATAAAGTTGTGGGGAAAATTATAAACCATACCTTAACCCCCGCCCCGATTATGGAGCCACCGGTGGAAGAGTCCTCGATGGAGCGGCTCTTGGTCAGCTTGGAGATCATGCCCTTCACCCCCTTCTTCTTCTTCTTCTCTCCTATGGCGTCCAGCTCGCTCGTCTGGGAGCCCGTGGAGATTCTGTAGGGAAAGAAAGGGAATAATCTCCCTATAAAAGTCTACTTCATACATTTTCCCCCTACTC